>JARQOD010004400.1:0-55198 GCA_033576555.1 Oophaga sylvatica
GTGAGGACTGGGAATCAGGTGTTACTGATTGGTCTTATATAAGGGAGTCATTTTCCCATCAGGGTTGCCGGTGATCAATTGTTCTGGTCTGAATCCTTCTTTCCAGTTTCCCTTGTAGCCTGCTGTGTCGTGTCTGCATCTCCTGCTATCAGATAAGACAATTTCTTATTTTGTGTTTTTGCTATATTTTTGCATTTTGTCCTGCACTTCTGTGGGGGCCTTCAGGGTCCCCTCCGGGGGCTTTTGCCCTCTCAGTTTAGTTCAGCCACTGAGTTTTGTTCTTTTGCTTTTTCCAGTTTTTTCAGTGGCTGCTGTTTTGTTTTTGTTACAGCAGAGAACTAATTTAGGTGGTAGAGGTCGTGTGATCTCAGGTGATTTTGAAATTAGTAGAGTTGGTGTTTTTTCAGGGTTTTCTGAGATTGCAGTAAGTACCCTTCCTATCCTTTTCTATTTAGATAGTTTGGGCCCCAGCGTTTGCTCATACTATTTTCTTTCTGTGTCAGTATTTCCTCTTGTCTAACCGCCATTACATGTTTGGGGGCTTTCTATTATCTTTGGGGTTCTGCTCCGGGGCAGATAGCTTTCCTATTTCTATCTTTAGGTGTAATTAGTTTCTCAGGCTGTGACGAGGCGTCTAGGACCAACGTAGGAACGCTCCACGGCTGCCTCTAGTTGCGGTGGTTAGTCAGGGTACTGCAATCTCATAGATTCCAACTGCTCTGGTGTATTTCCTTTTTTACCTGCACTCCTCAGCTACCGTAACATAACAATGCGCATAGATATATGATAACATAGAATTACCTGACAGAATGTCCAGTGGGTCAATACGGAATTCGTTATACGCTGTCTCCGGCTAGAGGGTGACCGGGGTCTATGCTGACCCTAAACTGGGGTCCTAACTAATCCCTCTACCTGGAGGTACTGTTAAAGGTACAGAGGTCCAGGCCACCAGCGTAAACCCTGTCTCCTATCAATCCCTGCCAACTGTAATCTAGTCCTAAGAAGGACCCTGATTACCACCAAAGGGAATGAACAGGTAACGGTTAATAAACAGAAAGACATACAAGAAAGACAAGAAATAACGTAAATAAAGTCTTACATACAACACTCACACACAGTAGGAACACCTAAGGTCTCAGAGATAAACTATAAGCTATAAGAGTAAAAACAACTAAGGAACTCTTAGCTTAAGTATTCTCAGAACCGATCCAGTCTGCTAGACTACATGAATGCTTTCACCGGCATCTAACAAGCAGACTGGCAGGTATATGAAGGAATCTAATTAGAACATAATCAAAAGCAGCCGGGCGAGGCTGGACCTAGTCTTAGCAAAGAGCTAGGTAAAATTAACTCCCTCATTACCAAACACAAAGAAACAGCAACTCAGCTGTGAGAAGTCAGAGTGTGTAATCGCGACGATCCTCGTGGCGATACACCCATGACAGTACCCCCCCCTCTACGAGGGGCCTCCGGACCCTCAGGGCCAGGTCTGCCCGGGTGAGTTGTGTGAAAGGTCCGAACCAATCGATCTGCGTTAACATCAGACGCAGGGACCCACGTCCTCTCCTCAGGACCATACCCCCTCCAATGTACCAAGTACTGAAGGGATCGGCGACTGAGACGTGAGTCAATGATTTTCGACCCCTGAAATTCCACTTTATCATTGACCACCACTGAAGGAGGAGGTAGAGGTGACGGTATGACTGGTGCCACATACTTTTTAAGTAATGATTTGTGAAACACATTATGAATTTTAAACGTAGGAGGGAGGTCCAGACGAAATGCCACAGGATTAATTATGGAACTGATCCTGTACGGCCCGATGAATCTGGGACCCAACCTCCAGGAGGAAACTTTAAGTTTTATATTCCTGGTAGACAACCAAACCAGATCGTTCACCTTCAGATCTAGACCAGAAACTCTCCCCCTATCAGCCATCCGTTTGTAACGGTTCCCCGTAACCTTCAGTCTTAACCGATCTGGAACTATCAGTCTCCCTGGAAGTCCCACAGGGGCGTCCCCCTGAGCCCCGAATACCTCCCCCTCAAGCTCAGAGCATACAGCTGACACTACAACTCCCTCCTGAGGAATAGGAACCGGATCATCCGTCCTCCCGGCCCCTGGGAAAGTACGAGATAAGGCATCAGGAAGCAACTTTATTGAGCAGTCATATGCGCGATGAGGAGGTAACTCTTTACATCCCTCCTCTGAGAACATCTCCCCAAAGTCTCCAGAAAAGGAGACAAAGTCCTAGGCACAACCGCACCGATGACCGTGCTCATGCAGTTATTCCTGCAAAATTCACCCCACTGGCTTACCTTTCTGGATTGCCAATCAATCACTGGGTTATGTTTAGCCAACCAAGGAAGTCCCAACACAATAGGAGTAGGTAGACCCTCCAACACATAACAAGACAATTGCTCTTTATGTATTGCCCCTACTCGAAGATCTATGTTATGAACAGCTTGTACCAAGCTACCTTGACCGAGAGGTCTAGAATCAATAGAGACTATAGGGACCGGTTTGGCCAATACACTCAGTTGCATACCATGCACCTGGGCAAACCGAGCGTCCACCAGATTAGCCCCGGACCCACTATCAAGAAAAACAGAAATCCTCTCAGTTCTAGTACCAATCACCACCTCCGCAGGCACGAGAAACTGAGAGGGATTTGGGGACGAAATACACACTCCCAGGTTAACTCCTTTGCTCAAAGAGGCCCGGGATGGACACCCCCCAACAAAATGTCCCTCTCTCTCGCAAAAGAAACACCTTCTAGTCTTGCGGCGCACCGCCGATTCCCTCCTACAAAAAGATGTCCCTCCCAACTGCATGGGTTCCTCAGAACAGACCAGGGAACCTCAGTATAAGGGACCTTAGTAGTAGGTGGAGTCATCACGGGAGGCGGAGTTACCTCGCGTCTTCCCCGAATTCGTCTATCAATGCGAATAGCGAGGGCCATAGCAGCCTCCAGTGATGGAGGAGAATCATACTGAGCCAACACATCTTTTAATTTGTCAGACAACCCTTGACAAAACTGGCTCCTAAGAGCTGGGTCATTCCACTGAGTATCTGTTGCCCATCTACGGAACTCAGAAGAATATTCCCCGCTGGACGATTTCCTTGCCGTATTTTACGTAACTTTGTTTCAGCAAGGGAAACTCGATCCGGATCATCATATACCAATCCCAGGGCAGTAAAAAATCGATCCACTGACTGGAGATCTGGGGAGCATGGAGGAATAGAGAACGCCCAAGATTGAGGGTCCCCTTGTAAGAGCGAGATAACAATTCCCACCCTCTGCTCTTCACTCCCAGATGACCGAGGCCGCAGCCGAAAGTACAATTTACATGCCTCCCGGAAAGTAAAAAATTTGTCCCGCCCACCAGTGAACCTGTCCGGGAGAGCAACCTTAGGTTCAGATCTGGTTTGCTCCGGGGGGGACAAAACCTTGGACTTAATGTCTGCAAACTCCATGGACAACCCCTGCAACTGCCGGGCCAGCTGGGCTACTGGATCCATGACAGCTGGGGAGAATCCTTAGTATGGGCCGGTGAAAATGTCACGCTGTATAGCAGATATATATATGTGATGACAGTAATCTATATCAAAAGGGCAACATACTATATAACATGCGCATAGATATATGATAACATAGAATTACCTGACAGAATGTCCAGTGGGTCAATACGGAATTCGTTATACGCTGTCTCCGGCTAGAGGGTGACCGGGGTCTATGCTGACCCTAAACTGGGGTCCTAACTAATCCCTCTACCTGGAGGTACTGGTAAAGGTACAGAGGTCCAGGCCACCAGCGTAAACCCTGTCTCCTATCAATCCCTGCCAACTGTAATCTAGTCCTAAGAAGGACCCTGATTACCACCAAAGGGAATGAACAGGTAACGGTTAATAAACAGAAAGACATACAAGAAAGACAAGAAATAACGTAAATAAAGTCTTACATACAACACTCACACACAGTAGGAACACCTAAGGTCTCAGAGATAAACTATAAGCTATAAGAGTAAAAACAACTAAGGAACTCTTAGCTTAAGTATTCTCAGAACCGATCCAGTCTGCTAGACTACATGAATGCTTTCACCGGCATCTAACAAGCAGACTGGCAGGTATATGAAGGAATCTAATTAGAACATAATCAAAAGCAGCCGGGCGAGGCTGGACCTAGTCTAAAGGTACTGCCACACTTAGCTATCCCGCTAGCGATCTCGTTAGCGTTGCATACTAATGAGATCGCTAGCGGGATTGTTTCTATATCGCTAAATGCTGCCGCATTTAGCGATATAGTTAACGACGCTATCGCCGTTAGCGATCTTCTTAACGACTTTAGCGGTACAAAAGTACCGCTAAATCGCTAAGAAAAGGTGCCACACAGCGATAAGATACTTACCCAGCGGGAGCGCCGACGAGAAAATAGGGTCCGGAACGATTCCAGCGACGAGCGAGATCACAGCAGGAAGCTCGTCGCTGGCAGCTGCCGCACTGAACAACATCGCTAACGGGATCGCTAAATAGTGACGTTTTTTAGCGATCCCGTTAGCGATATTGTTTAGTGTGGCATACCCTTTAGCAAAGAGCTAGGTAAAATTAACTCCCTCATTACCAAACACAAAGAAACAGCAACTCAGCTGTGAGAAGTCAGAGGTGTAATCGCGACGATCCTCGTGGCGATACACCCATGACACACAGACCACGATTCATGATGCACAGATACTGCAGAGAAATATGGGTATAGCACAACGCCAAACACTTCTCTTCTTCCATTACATGACTGATACCTATTGTAAATTGTACAATAGCTCAAAAACCACCAAATGCTCACAGCACAGTACAGACTGGACAGTACAGTCCTCCATACAATATTATGGGCACCACATAGTCTCCCCCTCATCACCCATATAACACCCCATGCAGGATGTCACCCCCCCATACCCCATATAATGCTCCATACAGAATACTGGACCCAATATAATGCTCCATACAGAATACTGGACCACATATAATGCTCCATACAAAATATGGAGCTCTCCTCTACACTGTGCTGCGTTCTGCACTGTTACGGCTCAGGAAAGGGCGCTGTGGAAAGACTCCCCATTATCATCATCATTGCCTGCCCATCATCATCATTGCCTCCCTATTATCATCATTGCCTCCCCATTAATATCATCATCCTCATTGCCTTCCCATTATCATTGCCTCCCCATCATTATCATTGCCTCCCCATTAATATCATCATCATTGCCTTCCCATTATCATAGCCTCCCCATCATCATCATTATCATTGCCTCCCCATTAATATCATCATCATTGCCTTCCCATTAATATCATCATCGCCTCCCCATTAATATCATCATCATCATTGCCTTCCCATTATCATTGCCTCCCCATCATCATCATTATCATTGCCTGCCCATTAATATCATCATCATCATTGCCTTCCCATTATCATTGCCTCCCCATGATCATCATTATCATTGCCTCCCCATTAATATCATCATCATTGCCTTCCCATTAATATCATCATCGCCTCCCCATTAATATCATCATCATCATTGCCTTCCCATTATCATTGCCTCCCCATGATCATCATTATCATTGCCTCCCCATTATCATTGCCTCCCCATCATCATCGCATCCTCACCACCATCACTGCCTGCCTCCCCCCACCACCATCACACATACAGCACCGCAGGCAGCACTCTCTCACATACACACACACACATACACACACACACACACGTCTCACCTGTCCGGCGTCCGCGCTCTCTCTGCCACAGCCGGACGCTGAATGATGACGTCATTCAGCGGCGCTGCTGTGAGAGAGGAAGCGCCGGCGCAGGCGCCCCCTGGAGCTCGGAGATGCGGCAGCGGAGGCACGGGGAGAGGTGAGTATTGCGCCGGCTGCCGCCGGGGCTCTGAGTAAGCGGGGGTGGCCCAGTGGCGGCGCTGACACCGCTAACGGGCGCCGGGGTGCCCGACGGCGAGTGGGCCCCCCCGCCTGCTCAGGGCCCCGGCACTTGCCCGGGTGTGCCGGGTGCTGACGCCGGCCCTGACTATACCTATAAGTTGTCATCTGCAGCATCGCTTCAGTCTGCATTTTCTATTGCATGCAGACTGGAGAGATGCTGGTGGTTAACTCATATGTGTATTCACCTGCCCAGGTGTCATTAAATTCTGAAGTCAGGAAGCTTTTTTTGGCATCCTCACTTCAGCATGACACCATGCCAGGGGATTGTAGAAGTTGTATATACTTTATCATCTTTCCAGTGTGTGTGCATACTGAAGCCACAGTTGAGATACTACAAAGAATATCTATACTGTTATGATCAGGTGTCATAAATAGTGAAGGATGCTATTGCATCCCAAAATCACTATTTGTAACATCAGGCCAGGTGATAAATATTTGTTGTATCTCCACCGTCGCTGCAGTATCTCCACTGGGGCAGCAATCTGTTTGAACACAGACTGGAGAGATGATGAAGGTCATACAACTTTTCTCTGTAGACTCACCTGGTAGGAGTCCTATAAAAGTCAAGATGCACAAAACACAGCATCCTGACTTCACTGGGACACCTGGGCAGGTGATTATTGTATTTGAGTGTATAAAAACAGAGTGCACTCGGTACAGGTATCAAAACAGGTTTTTTATTAACATAAACACAAGAAAACAATTTTATTACACCATTTGCTCTTGCCATTCCACACGTCCCACATCAGATATAAAGTAGGCCGCAAATTGGTCCCTCATTTGGCCAACTTCAACTGATGACCTGAGAGGGTGCTGAGTGAATTCAGGCAATGGGTTGAGAGGTGGTTCATCTAGTTCAAAGGTAGGGTGCTCTTTAGCCATCACAAAATTGTAAAGAACCACACAGGCTTTCACCACCTCATCCACAAGTTTCAGATTAATGGCTATGCCTAGAATGCGCCATCTGGACACAAGAATCCCAAAGGCACAATCTACAGTACTTCTGGCCCTGGTCAGTCTGTAATTAAAGATTTTTCTTGTGTGGTACAAGTCACGGCTGGAGTAGGGTTTCAACAGGTTTGTGCACATATGAAAGGCCTCATCACCAACCATTACAAATGGCAGTGTCGGACCTTCGGTGTGGGGAAGAGGCCGTGGCAGGGGGAAATTAAAATGGTTGCCATACAACCTACGGCCCATGTCCGAGTTCTTAAAGGTCTGAGAGTCATTGCCCAGGCCAAATGCCCCAATGTCCACCGCAATAAACCTGCAGTCTTCATCGGCAATGGCCATGAGTACCGTAGAAAAGTACTTTTTATAATCATAGTACTCAGAGCCACTTCTTGGGGTTTTGTTATCCTGATGTGTTTCCCATCCACCGCTCCCAAACAGTAGGGGAAATTGCAGACTGTCCAGAATTTTTCAGCAATATCCATCCACTTTTCCGCGGTGGGCAGGGGCATAAATTCAGGACAGAGAACGTCCCACAAAGCCCGGCAGGTGTCCGCAACTATTCCCGACAAGGTGGAGATTCCAAGCCGGTACTGGAAGTGGAGTGAACAGAGGGTCTCGCCAGAAGCCAGGAATCTGCAAAACAGATGAAGAAAAATTAGGATTGTCTAGGCTTTGGCAAAACTGACATGAAAAATAAAGATGTACATGGCAGAACTATAATTCTGCAGGCTTTTAGTAAATGGCAGAACAAAAAAAAATACACGCATTGGTTTAATATTACGTACCGTAAAGTGAAGAGGAGCCGTTCCTCAGGAGGAATCGCACGACGGAGCTGAGTGTCCTGTCTCCGGATGGCTCCTTCAACATGACCAAACAAAGACATGAAACTTTCTTGGGACATCCATGTATAGTCTGAAAATTTCGCCGGGTTTGCCTGGAGCTCGGTGCAGAGGGTGTGGTACGCTCCATGGCTCTCCCGGACTTCAATAATGGGATGTCTCCAAAAACGCCACCGCTGCCGTCTTCGCTGTCTCTCTCTCTCCCTTTGTTGCTGGAAAGCAAAGCAAAAGCCAGAAACAGCGCGATGTCCATATCCAAGATGAAGCGAAAACTCTCCCAACGCAGATCCATGGTGACACAAGAAACAGCAGCAAAATCTGAAGAATTCAGCCTGACAGGGTCTATTTAAAGAAGTCCCATGACACTCGCCCACTGGTGTCCCATTGGTGGAGTCTGTTTCAAGGATTTTCCTCCTGTGAAATGTGTGACTCATGCGCCTAAAAAACGCAAACGCATGCAAAACGCTAGGTAAACTCATGCAAACGCTACTTTTTTTGTCGTTATGCGTACATTGATGAGTTAAAAAAAACATGCGCTTACAAGCGCTTGTATGCGTTTTTGCACACGTTTTCAGTTGCGCCCACGATGCGCAGCGCAAAACTACGCAAATGTGAAATTAGCCTCAGAAACGGGTTAAAAAATCATTTATAATATCCCCGTTTCCTATGCTAATGAGGGCATTAACTATTTGATGGGGCGTTAGTTCCCCAGACTATTCAGCCCTCTTTCTGTTATCACGCCCCTGTGGGTTTGATTACATAATTTGCACGGGTCAGTCTCATGACCAGCTCATGCAAATCCCGCGCATGCACGCCGTTCATTTCGGCAACGTTATTGCATCACAAACTTGGGTGTACTCTTCCAGGCTTCAGGGGTGTGCACTGCGCATGACCGGAAGTTCAGATGATGGCTAATCCTGCATATTGATGATTTCTCTGTTTTGGTCCTTTGATGAAGAAAAACATCAAAATTAAGAAACCCAGATTTTAATAGAGGTAATTTTTTAGAACCTGACTAGACAATTGCTGGACAAATTTACCACCCATTCGCAATAATATAAGTAAAACCCACTTGTCTTTCACAAATTCATTTCAAGGAGACAACAAATATAGACAATGCACTATCCTGCATTAAAGGGCTGTTCCAATACTTTAACATTGATGACCCATCCAAATAAAAAGTCTTCAATAAAGATTGGTGGTAGGGGTCATCTAAAACCAAACACAACTATGTAGTAGTAGAGACAAAGCTTAACAGTACAGCTCCACCAGCTATGTAGTGGCTGCTGCAAGGTACTGCAGATCTGTTCCTAGTCATTCAAGTAGAGGTGGATCTGCAGCGACTGGCAGCGGTTACTACACAACTGCAAACATCTGGTAAAGATCCATGGGGTCTATGGCACTGGACCCTCACTATGTGATATTGATATCCTTTTTCATAGAATGGTCATTAATAGAGTTGAGCGAATTTGTTCGGGTCCCCACTTATTCGGCAAGCTATAACGCTTACCGAATAAGCTACAGCGGGAACCCGGATACATGGAGCGCGCTGGCTGATCAGCTGATCGGTTCCGCAGCTGCAGGCTCTCCATGCATGTGCTGTGACTGTGACACAGCAGCGACACATGCAGCTGCGGCGCCGATCAGCTGATCAGCCAGCGCGCTCCATGTATCCGGGTTCCTGCTGTAGCTTATTCGGTAAGCGCTATAGCTTGCCGAATAAATGGGGACCCGAACAAATTTGTTCAACTCTAGTCAATATAAAAGTAGTGAACAGCCCGTTAACACTACTATCAGAGATACTTACTAACTGACAAGTCAGGAGAGGTGACACGTCCTCTTAATTAAGTATATCGTTTTTACATCTTAAACCTGTTCCTTTACAGTCTGGTTTGTTCTCGCTCCGGTGCAATGTACCTACATTTTCCAATTAGGAAGATTTAGGGCGAAAATACAGGAAACATCACATACAGTATCTTATATATACTAGAGTTTTGCTTTATGACGATATTTCATTGCTACAAAAAAACATTGTTAAATATAGGAGTGAAAGTCCCATCAGTTGTGAGCAGGTAAAATTAACCCAGAAATTAGGAGTAAATGACAAAGGGTCAAAAGTCAGAAAGTGGCAGACTTCATCAATGGGAGTAATGTGAGAATGTGTCAGGCGAGGGTCACAGGAGACTGACAGGAGTCGGCTGTTGTGACCTAGGGAAAGCTCCATGACTAACAGGTGTCACCATCTGTCACCAATGTGGTATAGACTAAATATCATGTAATGATCACTAAACAAAGGAAGGAAATGTCTCGACCACGCACCACAATTGTGGGTTACCAGGGCAATGGGGTACTCAGAGCCGAGCCCGTAGAAGTCTATGGGGTTGTCACAGGTAGCGGTGGCTCGGTCTGTGGCCCTGGCGGTCAGGCGTATGTTGGGGGGTATATTTACAGGGATAGATTTATATACAGTTCGTGATGCCACCTGTAGTTCTCTGATCACTAAGACCAGCGCTGCTGTAGATCTCTGAGGGGATGGTGAGGCAGCTAGCTGTCGGGTCCCCTACAGGTGGGACTCTTCCCTCAGGTCGATAGTTATGGTGGGGTTGTGCAGGGATGTAATTGAATAACACAGTCTCACACATCAGCGTCTTTCCATACCTTTTACTTCAAGTTGTTCAGGCAGGTCCCAGGGAGGCTGATGGGGTTGATGGAGGATGAGTTTTGAGGCAACGGCTGAGCAAGTTAGGGGCCTCCTTAACTTTCCAATGATGATGAGTCCAACCAGCATAAAGCGTAGTTCACTCCTGAAACTCCAGCTATTTCAAAGCTGTGCTGCCCGGTCAGTTTTGTGGTCGGAGCCTTCTTTTGAGAGAGCTGAGTTCCTGCTCTTGTCGTGCACTGACTCAAGGTTCCCACTCTCCCTGACCCCAGTTACGTACCGACTCTTCTAGGGCTGCTTTCTGTTACCTAAGGTCCAGTAAGCCTCTGGTTCTTTTATCACTATGCCTGGAGCTATAGTGACACTTCGGTCTCCAGTGACCGGTGACAATGTGCAGGACTTCTCCAATC
Organism: Oophaga sylvatica; assembly: GCA_033576555.1. NCBI lineage: Eukaryota > Metazoa > Chordata > Amphibia > Anura > Dendrobatidae > Oophaga > Oophaga sylvatica. Next base: position 10,849 of record JARQOD010004400.1, read on the forward strand.
CTAAAGCACTTCTGAATTCCTTCCACTGTGCCCTTCGACTTGCTCACACTCTCAATCTCACTCCCCTCCACCTCAGGAGACGCTTCCAGACTCTCTTGTGCTAAAAACCACACCCCTCTACACCCCTGCTGGGTGTGTCCGAAGTGTATGTGATGTCATGTAGAGCCCTTAACCGTTACCTCTCCACTCATCCTCCTGGTATTGTGTACCTTAAATACCAGGGCTACACATTCCCCCATGGTAAAAGACAGCACTCCCGGGCTGTGAAATACAAAAATACATTTTGTTTATGCATTAACAATAAACATTAACTCGTCCCATCCGGGAGGTAAGGATTTCTTGAACGTTGCAATCAAAACATTAAATATAGAAAAATACAAAATATTAAATAGACATTTTCATATACATAGATGACAATATTCTTGTGAAGGACCCGCACCAAACCTTCAACGTGGGTCCTGGGTGGGCTGCAGGACATATGAATGCAGACCTCACTCAGTGCCACACCACAAGGGTTTTGTATTCAGAGGTAGTTGGGGTGGTTTCATGTAAAACCAAGATGATGCACAAAGTGCAACTATATACAAGATCAGTTCTTGGGCTGGCTCAGTCCTCAGCCTCTGAGTCCATTATAAGACACAATAAGGAAAAGACACATATATATATATACTTTTTACAATATTCACATTAAGGTAAGCCTTTTTTTTTTTTTAGGTTAAATCACATTAGTTTGTTATAATTACTGCTGGTATCGAATGGGTATCTTCCCTTTTGTGGTTCGCTCTGATCTACGTGGAGTAGCTTCAGGTATATTAAGTTGTGATCTGTCTACACTGCGTAACGGCAAACTATAGAACTGCCTCAATCTTTCTATGGATCTGGCAAGCGTACTGATGGCTGGGCGGTGTGAGTCAGCTTCACCAGGGGATCCCATAGCATGGGGCGCTGCTTCTGATGATCCTTCTTGAGATTCCGTAGGTTGAGGTGTTGCTGGAATGGGTAACTCCTGAACTGGCTCAACTGGCACCACGGGCATAACTGGAGGTAGAACTTCCTCTTGTGGCTGATAAAACTGCAACACCGGAATTATTACAGCATCTCCCAGTCTGGGCCAATCCGCAGGGAAATCTCCCAGATCCGTGTGTATGACCTCTTCTTTTCTTTCTTCTTGATTGATGACAGGGTTCTTTTCACAAAGCTTTAAGGGTTCTGGACACAATTTCAAATGGTCTCTGGACACAGTGGTTATTGTTCTTCCTCCGTCCTTACTGATGATACAAACTTTTCTGTTGTCATATTTGGAATCTTGTACGACGTAGGGTTCTTGCTCCCACTGGTTATCCAATTTGTGCATCTTCCTTTTCCTTTTCAATACCACTTCTCCAGGCATCAAAGGCTTGGCAGGAGCATTCCTGTTGTAAATATCTTCCTGTTTTCCCCGTGCCTTGTTGAGACTTTCTTCTACACAGACTTGCACTCTTCTGTATTGCTCTTGCTGATTGATGTCCCAGTTTTCAACGGCGTCGTCTGCCTCCGGTTCTACCACTCCAAGTTCTAGATCCATTGGTAGTCTTCCGGGCCTTGCTCTCATAAGATAGGCTGGAGTGCAATTAGTGGAACTTACAGGTATATGGTTATACAAATCAACCAAATCAGGTAGTAAATCCGGCCATCGATTCCTGTCTTCCAACGGTATGGATCTCAACAAATCAAGGACAATATGGTTCATTTTTTCGCAAAGACCGTTGGTTTGAGGATGGTATGGTGTTGTTCTAATTTTCTTACACCCATACATGTGACAGAACTCCTTGAATAGATCGGCTTCGAAAGCAGGTCCTTGATCGGTTAATACTTGCTCCGGATACCCATGCGGTCTGCAGAAGCTTGCTTGAAAGGTTTTCGCTGCCGTCACTGCGGTCTGGTCCTTAACTGGAACAACCACCAGAAATCTGGAGTAATGGTCCACCATGGTCAGGGCGTATGAGTATCCAGATCTACTTGGCGACAATTTGACGTGGTCCAGGGCCACAATCTCCAGGGGACGAGTCGTCCGGATAGGTTGCAGGGGTGCCTTCTGACTACCGTAGTCCTTTCTTCTGAGACCACAGGGTCCACAGTTCCGACACCACCTCTCGATGGAGCTGCGCATCCCTACCCAGTAGAACCGGCACCTCAACAGGGTCTCCAGCTTTCTCCAGCCAAAGTGTCCTGCTTGATCGTGGTATGCTTCCAACACCATTGGGACGTCTGCCTTGGGGACCACTATCTGCCAGACCATCTCGTGGGTCCTGGGGTTGACGTATCTCCTGCACAACTTCTCACGGTATAGGAACAACCTGCTTCTCTCGTTCCACAGGAGCTTTGCTGACATAGGTGCATCTTTTTCCAAGGAGGAACCTCCCTGTCTTAACAACTCCTTGATACAGCTGACCACTGGATCACTGTCCTGAGTCTCTTTCCAGCTGTGATGGGGTAAAGGATTTAATGTTGCACCATACTGCTTTCTGTTGACTCGATGCTCGTGGACTACCCCATTTCGATGGAACGCGGGTAGCTCAATTTCTTCCAGGTCGTCCGATTCTTCTTCCGTGTCAGAGTCATGAGGCCTTCGGGACAATGCGTCGGCATTAGCATTCTTTCGACCTGCCCGGTACTTGATAGTAAACTGGTAATTGGACAACCGAGCCATCCATCGCTGCTCCATGGCACCCAGCTTGGCGGTTTCCAGGTGCGTTAACGGGTTGTTATCTGTAAACGCAGTGAACTGATTGGAGGCCAGATAGTGCTTAAATCTTTCAGTAATGGCCCAGACCAACGCCAGAAACTCCAGCTTGAAGCTGCTATAATTTTCCGGATTCCTCTCAGTTGGCCTGAGTTTTCTGCTAGCATAAGCGATGACTTTTTCTTGGCCATTCTGCTTCTGACTGAGAACTGCTCCTAAACCTTCATTACTTGCATCGGTGTACAGCAGGAACGGTTGGCTGTAATCAGGATAGGTTAAGATCTCATCACCTGTAAGGATCTCTTTCATCTTTTGGAATGCTTCAGCCTGTTCTTTACCCCAGTTAAAGGGAGGGTTTCTGCTCTTTAGGGATTGTCCTACTAGGAGGTCCTGTAAAGGGGCTGCCTTCTTCGTGTAATCTTTCACGAACCTCCTGTAGTAACCCGTTAGTCCCAGGAACTGTCGCACTTCCTTAAGGTTCTTCGGCTCCAGCCACTTCTGGATGGCAGTGACTTTCTCTGGGTCCGGCGCTACTCCTTCCGAACTGACGATGTGCCCCAAGTATTGTACCTTCTGTTTGAGTAGATGGCATTTTGAGGGTTTCAACTTCATCCCGTACCTGGACAGGGACTCAAATACTTCTGCCAGGTGCTTCAGATGGTCCTCATATGTCTTGGAATACACGATGACGTCGTCTAGGTATAGCAGCACGGTTTCAAAATTGAGATGTCCCAGGCAATTCTCCATCACTCTCTGAAATGTTCCTGGGGCACTGCTGAGCCCAAACGGCATTCTGTCGAACTCACAGAGCCCCATTGGGGTGGTGAAAGCCGTTTTCTCACGATCCTCCTCAGCCACAGCCACTTGCCAGTAACCACTAGTCAGATCGAGGGTAGAAAAGTAGTTAGCCGTTTTCAGAGCAGCTAATGATTCCTCTATACGTGGTAACGGGTATGCATCCTTGTGTGTTATGCGGTTCACCTGCCTGTAATCCACACACATTCTCATACTACCATCTTTCTTTTTAACCAGAACTAGAGGGGCTGCCCAGGGGCTACAACTATCCCTTATCACCCCGGCTTTCTTCATATCATGCAACATTTCTTTAGCCTTCTGATAATGAGCTGGAGGTATGGGCCTATACCGCTCTTTGATGGGAGGATGACTGCCTGTAGGGATATGATGTTGTACTCCCTTAATTATCCCAAAATCAAGTGGATTCTTGCTAAACACTTGGGCGTACTCTTGCACCACCCGTAATACCCCTTGCTTCTGGTGAGCGGGAGTGGTGTCCGTCCCAACATGGAGTTGTTGACACCATTCCGCCACCTGGGTTGCCGGGTCATTATCCTCCGCAATTTGGCGGGAGTCTAAGGACTCAGCCGGGAGAATAGAATTATTGTCAACAGCATGTAGTTTAGCAATGGTTGCATAACGGGGTAAGTTTACCTCATCATCTCCCCAATTGAGAAGCCGTACCGGTACTCTTCCATTCACCACTTCTACTACTCCCCTAGCAGTCATAAGTGTAGGTCTATGTTCTGAATGGTGGGGTTCTACTACAGCTTGGTAATTCTGTCCTCTCAGACCTATGGCTGCCCTGCACCAGATGATCATTTCACTCATTGGGGGTATCACAATAGGATCCGAGTCAGTGACCCGTACATTACCAATTTCGCCGTCTGTAAGCTTCGCTTGCTGCTGACACACCAGGGCCCGGATCTCTCTTTGGATTACTCCTTTCTGCCTTGGTCGGGCAATCTCAGCGAGCTGTTGGAGCAAGAACACAACTTCTCCCAAACAATTACCGATAATGTTAGTGCCCAAAATTATATTTAAACCGTTCTCCTCATTTACAGTCTTTACTACCAGAAGCCCCTGGTCTTTCAACTCCTCTCTGCCCACCTTCACATCTACACATTTTGTCCCGAGTACTTCTACAGGAAGACCATTAGAAGCATACACGGTAAAGTCAGGGCTCGGGGGTTTAAGACTGTCCATTGACCAGTACTTAGTATATAGGGCATCAGGTATTAGGGTCACCTGGGACCCAGTGTCTAACAATGCCGGAACTGCAATACCATCTAGGATGATAGACAGGTAGGGTCGCCCACCCACATACCTGCGGTTCCAGTCTAGGGGGCCTGACGGGTATTCTCCTGGGTGTTGGCCCTCGGACCCAGGTTCTGCCCGTTTAAAGGACACTGTGGAGACATATGACCTTTCCGGTTGCATCGGTAACAGATGATCTCTCGACGAGGAGGGTGTTGATCAGAGGTCGCTCCTGGGGGTGGCGTTGTCCTCCTCCGGGGGGGCGACGTCTTCCTTCTTCTCCGGTGCATCCACGGGACGTCTTCTGGGCAGTCAGCTAACAAGATCTTCCCTTCCTCCTCTTTCCGCAACTGCAGGGCACTCATCACAGCAGCCAGATTTTTAGACAGCTGGCGCACCTCTGAGCGCAGACAATCCAATTCACTGGGAGGTGTCACCTGCGCTTTGGCTTCGGCCACTAACGGGGAACAGGGGGTTACTGCCGGTTCCAGAGTGACTTCAGCCTGATGATGTTGGGTTGCCACCTCAGGTTTGCCCAGGGGCCACAGCCCTTTTATTGCCATGTCCTTTAGGGCATCAAAGGTAGCATCCGGATGGTCTAAGGACCACCAGTTTACAGTTCTGCGTTCCTCTTGGGATCTCAATCCCTGTATAAATTGCTCTTTCAGCATCTTATTCTCGTCGATAGCATTTAAATTATTAATCTGCTTAAGAGCTCTCAGGGCTCCTTGTAGTCGGCAAGCGTAGTCCCTGATGCTGTCACCTGGCTGTTGTGAACAGTGATAGAAGGCCATCCGGAGATCCGTTTCTGTGTGATCTTCAAATATGGCATGCAGCTTAAGGAAGATCGCAGGTACCGACTCCTGATCAACGGTATCCCAAGTCTCCACTTCCCTCTCAGCAGCGCCAGTTAGCTGCCCTATTAGCACAGCAGCTTTTTGTCTCTCAGGCATGGAGTACATTTCTAGGATGCTGCATAACTTCCGCTTGAAGCCTGCTAATGTGCCTGGCTCACCGCTGTACTGGGGAAGCCATTTCGCCCCAGGCATATATGGGAGCGTTAGTGGCATGATCGGGACTACCGGACTGGGTGCTGGGCCTGCACCCCCATCTGGCGCTACAATACCAGGCGGTGCGGGATTGGGGCCTCCGGCTGGGGCCGCACTGTCGGCCGGTTGTTGTGACATCTTAGCGCCCCCTTGGTTAAACGGAGCCTACCGGTTTCAGACGCTGCTATTTCACAGGCACAGCAGTGGAACAGGACCTTCGTCGCAGGCGCTCTGATGTCAGAGCGTTCACTTCCTGTTGCAGGACCTGCCGATGAGTCAGAGCCGGGGCGTGTCCAAGACTCTGCGCGCTCTTTCAGGTACGCCCACCTTCTTCTCCAGCGCCTTAGGGCGCGAATCTGGCGGCAAATATGGCGGTATTTGGCGCCAAACAATAGCAACAGTCTTTTTCACCAAAACACTCCACAGGCACACAGGGCTCGCAATGCTGCAAGTTTCGTATCCTGTTCGTGACGCCAAAGTTTGTCTCGACCACGCACCACAATTGTGGGTTACCAGGGCAATGGGGTACTCAGAGCCGAGCCCGTAGAAGTCTATGGGGTTGTCACAGGTAGCGGTGGCTCGGTCTGTGGCCCTGGCGGTCAGGCGTATGTTGGGGGGTATATTTACAGGGGATAGATTTATATACAGTTCGTGACGCCACCTGTAGTTCTCTGATCACTAAGACCAGCGCTGCTGTAGATCTCTGAGGGGATGGTGAGGCAGCTAGATGTCGGGTCCCCTACAGGTGGGACTCTTCCCTCAGGTCGATAGTTATGGTGGGGTTGTGCAGGGATGTAATTGAATAACACAGTCTCACACATCAGCGTCTTTCCATACCTTTTACTTCAAGTTGTTCAGGCAGGTCCCAGGGAGGCTGATGGGGTTGATGGAGGATGAGTTTTGAGGCAACGGCTGAGCAAGTTAGGGGCCTCCTTAACTTTCCAATGATGATGAGTCCAACCAGCATAAAGCGTAGTTCACTCCTGAAACTCCAGCTATTTCAAAGCTGTACTGCCCGGTCAGTTTTGTGGTCGGAGCCTTCTTTTGAGAGAGCTGAGTTCCTACTCTTGTCGTGCACTGACTCAAGGTTCCCACTCTCCCTGACCCCAGTTACGTACCGACTCTTCTAGGGCTGCTTTCTGTTACCTAAGGTCCAGTAAGCCTCTGGTTCTTTTATCACTATGCCTGGAGCTATAGTGACACTTCGGTCTCCAGTGACCGGTGACAATGTGCAGGACTTCTCCAATCCTAAAGCACTTCTGAATTCCTTCCACTGTGCCCTTCGACTTGCTCACACTCTCAATCTCACTCCCCTCCACCTCAGGAGACGCTTCCAGACTCTCTTGTGCTAAAAACCACACCCCTCTACACCCCTGCTGGGTGTGTCCGAAGTGTATGTGATGTCATGTAGAGCCCTTAACCGTTACCTCTCCACTCATCCTCCTGGTATTGTGTACCTTAAATACCAGGGCTACACAGAAAATTAATTAACATCTAGTCCGAATTTAGGGGCTTACAGAGGTGTCAAAGAGTCTTGTACAATTGCATGTTGCATACATTCTGTATCCGCCCCTTCTGAATCTGTTCAAATTAGGCGACGTGAACAATTACTATGGCCACGTCCGCTATTCCTGCCTGACATGGCATCTCATAAACCTCAGTATTATTATACAGCCCACATAACCCCGCCAAACAGAACACTATAAAGACATTGTAGATCAGAGTGCTGTGAGATAAGCTAGATTCACCTATCAATGTATCACAGTTTGAGCACAGAGGTCTCCTGACCCGAACTCAGCAACCTTATAGACTTACATAAGGCTGCTGAGTTTGAGTCAGGAAATCTGTGGCCACTCAGAATTTTAGTCCATGCACAGACTGTGACAGACGGATGTGTGAATCTAGCCTAAGGATAATCTTACAATAAAAACTCATGTACAAAATGCAAGTAACTTATTATACATAATAATAGGTGCAGAATGGATACAGCAAATCTGCAACATCTAAAGCTCACCAAATACCCCTTGTGGGAAGGTGGACCTGTCTGACTGATGGAAATAACAGTAAGATGAATTGCTCCAGTCCTTGGAGGCATCTAGGTAACAGTCTGTCATGGAAGTCTCGGCAGGAAATACCCTGAGGGGACTTTATCATCCCTCTTTGTTAGTGATGGCTAGTCTGTGACCGATCCGAGACAAAGTGCAGGATCTTCCTGCTGGGAATCATGGGAGCCGGCACCTCATAGAGAGCCACTAAAGTCTCTTAATCGCTCTCATGGGGGGTTAAATTCTTCGGGTGGGGTTTCGGCTCCTTTAGTTTCATCTTAAATTTGTGTACAGTAATGGTGAGCACATATTTAACAGGGATCCATTTAGGTTCCAAAACAGTCGGCTCTTGTTGGTGTGTGCAGCCAAGTGATCCAGATCACCAAAAAGAGCCGGACTGCCATGACTACTCTATGCCAGCTACTAGCGTAAAAAAGAAAAATTGCTCAGGTAAAGGGGGTATGCCCAACCATAACTCAACAGATTTACTATAACTGGTGCAACATTCATGTCCTGACACACAGACATCCTCCTAACACATATGGCGCACTTTACTCTGTTGGGCTTTGGGTTACAGACTGGCATTAGAAATACCAGTCTTGCAAAAATCTCCACTCCTTTGTATTCTCTTACTGTATATTAGATATTTATTTGCAAAAATACATTATATTCATTTTTTATATGTATTTATGGATCTCAGTCACTGGATCTAGAAACATTGCAGTAAAACATCAATTAATAGAAAATAAAATTACTGTTAGGTGTGAGGAGTGGAACAAGCCAGTTCTGAATTACACAAGCCTCTTAATTACATGAGAAAGCTTAATTAAGTGCCGGATTCATTGTGTGATGACCGCTCATTTACTGCATCTGCAGGGAATGAACAGTAAGAGGGTAATGAGGTGGATGGAAATTTCTGATTTCAATGACGACTCAATGACACCTTTTCTATAAAGAAGTCCCCCTCTGTTACTGAGTCAGACACAAATCACTTGACCTCTGAATTTCCTATCGTCAAAATCTATTCATAGAAAGAGAAAGAACATGATGAGTCTATGAGATTTCACCCTCTAAATCATTGTTTTATGGTTCAAGTACGGACTGTGATGTACAGGCTGCAGTTCTCCTGACACTTACACAAAAGACTCATAAATATCTATATACATGAGGACACCCGTGGTTAGTAAAAATTCTGATCGTGAAACACTAATGTGCGAAATCAGTCTAATTCCACATTCACACATCCGATTTTTTCTTAAACACCCGGAGCCATATAATTTCATAAATCCATACATACATCTGTGAAAATCACATATCCAAGTGTAAGATTCAAGAGACTCAGAGCAGGTTCTATTTTGATAACTTTTCGCGGATCAGACCCAGCCATACAAATCAATGGGGATCGGTGGCAGCAGTGGGATACTGCGAAGCCCGGCAGATCTGGGAGAGCTGCAGTGGACTGATGTTCGTAGACACCGTCCATGGCTCCACAAACAGGGAAGCATGTAGACAGATCCAGCAGACCAAAGGTGAGGCATACACAGCAGGTTTCAGACTCCACTATGTCCAATCCCACCAGCTCTGCCTTGGGAAGAGGACCAGAGTGGATGTATAACTGCAACAAGAAACGGCAACTACAGGGCCTTGCGAAAGTATTCGGCTCCCTGGAACTTTTCAACCTTTTCCCACATATCATGCTTCAAACATAAAGATACCAAATGTAAATTTTTTTTTGTGAAGAATCAACAACAAGTGGGACACAATTGTGAAGTTGAACGAAATTTATTGGTTATTTTAAATTTTTGTGAACATACGAAAACTGAAAAGTGGGGCGTGCAATATTATTCGTCCCCTTTACTTTCAGTGCAGCAAACTCACTCCAGAAGTTCATTGTGGATCTCTGAATGATCCAATGTTGTCATAAATGACTAATAATGATAAATATAATCCACCTGTGTGTAATCAAGTCTCCGTATAAATGCATCTGCTCTGTGATAGTCTCAGGGTTCTGTTTGAAGCACAGAGAGCATCATGAAGACCAAGGAACACAACAGGCAGGTCCGTGATACTGTTGATGGAGAAGTTTAAAGCCGGATTTGGATACAAAATGATTTCCAAAACTTTAAACATCCCAAGGAGCACTGTGCAAGTCATCATATTGAAATGGGAGGAGTATCATACCACTGCAAATCTACCAAAACCCGGCCGTCCCTCTAAACTTTCATCTCAAACAAGGAAAAGACTGATCAGAGATGCAGCCAAGAGGCTCATGATCACTCTGGATGAACTGCAGAGATCTACAGCTGAGGTGGGACAGTCTGTCCATAGGACAACAATCAGTCGTACACTGCACAAATCTGGCCTTTATGGAAGAGTGGCAAGAAGAAAGCCATTTCTCAAAGATATCCATAAAAAGTGTCGTTTAAAGTTTGCAACAAGCCACCTGGGAGACACACCAAACATGTGGAAGAAGGTGCTCTGGTCAGATGAAATCAAAATCGAACTTTTTAGCAACAATGCCAAACGATATGTTTGGCATAAAGGCAACACAGCTCATCACCCTGAACACACCATCTCCACTGTTAAACATGGTGGTGGCAGCATCATGGTTTGGTGTTGTGAATGTTTTCGAAATGAATTCTGAGCAGAAGCTCCCTCTGGTGGTTACAAACAGTACTGAACCATTCAATGAGGATTGGCAATCAGGAGTCACAGAGTGGCTTGATATAAGGGAGGTTCCCTCCCATCATGGTTGCTGATGATCAATTGTTCTTGTCTCAACTGTGGTTCCTGGTTCACTTGGAAGCTTGCTGAGTCTTGCCTCTTCTTCTGCTTTCAGATAAGATATTTTCTGTTTTTGTTTTTGTGCTTACCATTTGCATATTTCTCTGCATTTCTGTGAGGTTAGCCAGGTTCCCCCCCGGGGGGCTTGGGCTCCTCTCAGTTCCGCTGGAGCCACTGTTATTTGTTCATTTGCCTTTTCCAGTTTTTTCAGTGGCTGCGGCTTAGTTTTGTTACACCAGAGAACTGATTTAGGTGGTAGAGGTCGTGTGATCTCAGGTGTTTTTGCAATCAGTAGCGTTGGCATTTTTTAGGGTTTTTTTGGATTGCAGTGAGTATCCTTTCTATCCTTTTCTGTCCAGGCAGATTGGGCCCCAGCGTTTGCTCATACTATTTTCTGTCTGTGTCTGTATTTCCTCTTGTCTAACCGCCATTACATGTTTGGGGGCTTCCTATGTTCTTTGGGGATCTGCTCCGGGGCAGATAGCTTTCCTCTTTCTATCTTTAGGTGTAGTTAATCTCTCAGGCTGTGACGAGGCGTCTAGGACCAACATAGGAATGCTCCACGGCTGCCTTTAGTTGTGGTGGTTAGTCAGGGTACTGCAATCCAATAGATTCCAACCTCTCTGGTGTATTGCCGTTTTTGCCTGCTCTCCTCAGCTACCAAAACATAACAGTTTGGGCCTGCTTTTCTTCAGCAGGGACAGGGAAAATGGTTAAAATTGATGGGAAGATGGATGGAGCCAAATACAGGACCATTCTTGAAGAAAACCTGTTGGAGTCTGCAAAAGACCTGTGACTGGGACGGAGATTTGTCTTCCAACAAGACAATGATCTGAAACATAAAGCAAAATCTACAATGGAATGGTTCACAAATAAAAGTATCCAGGTGTTAGAATGGCCAAGTCAAAGTCCAGACCTGAATCCAATCAAGAATCTGTGGAAAGAGCTGAAAACTGCTGTTCACAAACGATCTCCATCCAACCTCACTGAGCTCGAGCTGTTTGCCAAGGAAGAATGGGCAAGAATTTCAGTCTCTCGATGTACAAAACTGATAGAGACATACCCCAAGCGACTTGCAGCTGTAATCACAGCAAAAGGGTGGCGCACAAAGTATTAAGTTAAAGGGGCCGAATAATATTGCACGCCCCACTTTTCAGTTTTTGTATTTCCACAAAAATTTAAAATAACCAATAAATTTCGTTCACCTTCACAATTGTGTCCCACTTGTTGTTGATTCTTCACCAAAAATTAACATTTGGTATCTTTATGTTTGAAGCATATGTGGGAAAAGGTTGAAAAGTTCCAGGGAGCCAAATACTTTCGCAACGCACTGTATGGGAACTGTGCCAGCTTTGACGGATTGAATACCAGGCCACCGACACTCAATTGAATTTAATCCAGGTACCACGGGATACGGAAAATGCCATGTGTGGTCTCAATGGATACAAGTCGGTTCTCATCAATTAAGTGTGGAGTTTATTCACAAGGAAGACGTGGAATATACTCTGAGGAAACTGGATGATACCAAGTTTTGTTCTCATGAATGTGAGACCTCTTACATTCGTGACTGTGCTTAAAAACATGTTGATGAACTGTCCCCGACAAGTGGAGAAGGACTATCAGAATCCTATCAGGTCTGGCATTAAGATTGGGGAGTAATGTGAAGACACAACATTTAATCTTAATTATCGAGACATCTATTTTCAGTTGGTCAAGAACCATAGACTTTTGTCAAATGAGTATTAGAAGCTCACACAGCTTATTATCTGCTATCTTTGCAAGACAGATATGCAAAGACATTGAACAATCGATGTTTGATAGTATGTTGTCTGACCATTTTGTTGGACCCCGTGGCTTGTTTACTTGCAAAACAGTGGTGGAAAAACAATGCAAATTGATTAAATACTTAAACAATGAGCGTTAAACTCATTCTACCTCACCTCAAGCTGTGGATGATGACCTGAAACACAGATGTGGGTATAAAAAGGATTTCTATATTTCTGAAGAAGAACCAGAGACTCTTTACAAGACCACAGCCAGGAACACTCCACAGGACAGCAGCCAGGAAATCATGGCTCCATCACGAGGGACACAGATTTGACATTCTACAGGATGCCAGCTTAGGGGACCACGGCCTCAGCTGTAAGAATACAGATCTGCCCTATTGACCATCACTGATCCCATGGATAGGATTGGGGTAGTTAGGATTTGGACCCACCGGTCTCCTGGCACCATTCAGAGAAGCCAGGTTGTGACAATCTGGTCACCTGGCCACGAGCCTCAATTGACTATCAGCTTCATAAGCTTGTCGTTACATTCTCTCTGTGCCTGCCACAGGTGGGGTAGTCGGCCCTAGAAGTCGCAGCTGCTTTGATCACGGCGAGTCAGAAGGATGAGACTGTTGATTTTGCACCATCTTGGGTATTTTACTGGGATTGTTCTATATGTCATTGTCTGTTTTGTGATTCAGTAAAGTATTTCCACACTGCTTTAACCCTCACCCTGTGTTGTTTGAGTAGTATTATGCCCATGATAAAAGGAGAGCGGGCATTCAGTGGGATGAGCTCTGGTGCATGCGGTCTCGGGCCAGCGAACAAGAGCACCCACTGACTCCCCGTGTTTCCACAAGATAAAAAATATATATTGAAAAGGTGGAAATACTTTATTGATACCAAAAATATACACAAATGTACATACAGTTGGTATGGAAAGTATTGAGACCCCTTTAAATTTTTCACTATTAGTTTCATTGCAGCGATTTGGTAAATTCAAAAAAGTTAATTTTATTTCTCATTAATGTGCACTCTGCATCCCATCTTGACTGAAAAAAATGTAGAAATTTTTTGAAATTTATTAAAAAAGAAAAACTGAAATATCACATGCTCATAAGTACTGTATTCAGACCCTTTGCTCAGTATGGAGTAAGTAGAAGCAACCTTTTGAGCTAGTACAGCCATGAGTCTTCTTGGGAATGATGCAACAAGTTTTTCACACCTGGATTTGGGGATCCTCTGCCATTCTTTCTTGCAGATCCTCTCCAGTTCCTTCAGGTTCGATGGTGAACGTTGGTGGACAGCCATTTTCAGGTCTCTCAGAGATGCTCAATTGGGTTTAGGTAAGTGGTCAGGCTGGGCCAGTCAAGAATGGTCACAGAGTTGTATTGAGGCCACTCCTTTGTTATTTTAGCTGTGTGCTTAGGGTCATTGTCTTGTTGGAAGGTGAACCTTCGGCAAAGTCTGATGTCCAGAGCACTGTGGAAGAGGTTTTCATCCAAGATATCTCTGTACTTGGCCGCATTCATGTTTACTTCAATTGCAACCAGTCGTCCTGTCCCTGCAGCTGAAAAACACCTCCATAGCATGATGCTGCCACCACAATGTTTCACTATTGGGATCGTATTGGGTAGATGATGAGCAGTGCCTGGCTTTCTCCACACATACCGCTTAGAATTATCACCAAAAAGTTCTATCTTCGTCTCATAAGACCAGAGAATCTTATTTCTCATAGTCTGTGAGTCCTTCCTGTGTTTTTTTAGCAAACTAAATGCGGGCTTTCATATGTCTTGCACTGAGGAGAGGCTTCTGTCGGGCCACTCTGTGTAACGGGTCTGGTGGGTGGAACTACTGACGAGACAGGTCAGGTTGGTGGAACCACAAAGCTTTATTATACAAGAGTTTTTACTTGTAAGAGAGCGGTGTGGCACCTGGGAAAAGGGCAGGGATTCACGGCAGGGGATATAGGTAGTTTCTGGACAGGCAGGTTTGTCACAGCAAGTGACCAAGGAAGTCTCTGGGCAGGCAGGTTGTAACGGTAAGTAACCGAGGCAGTCTCTGGACAGGCAGGTTGTCACGGCAAGTGACCAAGGCAGTCTCTGGGTCAGGCAGGTTGTCACGGCAAGTGACCGAGGCAGTCTCTGGGACAGGCAGGTTGTCACGGCAAGTGACCAGGCAGTCTCTGGGACAGGCAGGTTGTCACGGCAAGTGACCAGGCAGTCTCTGGACAGGCAGGTTGTCACGGCAAGTGACCAGGCAGTCTCTGGACAGGCAGGTTGTCACGGCAAGTGACCAGGCAGTCTCTAGACAGGCAGGTTGTCACAGCAAGTGACCAGGCAGTCTCTAGACAGGCAGGTATATACGACCTGATATGGTGGAGCCTCCAGGTAGGCTGTAGTCGGATGGCAGATGATCGCTCCCAGGTGAGCAGGCAAGAGCCGGGGATCTCTGCAGATGATGTCCGAACTTCCGGATGGAGCTGCAGTCGGATGGCAGATGATCGCTCCCAGGTGAGCAGGCAAGAGCCGGGGATCTCTGCAGATGATGTCCGAACTTCCGGATGGAGCTGCAGTCGGATGGCAGATGATCGCTCCTAGGTGAGCAGGCAAGAGCCGGGGATCTCTGCAGATGACGTCCGAACCTCTGGATGGAACTGCAGACGGATGGTAGACAGGCAAGCCGACAGGTAACAGGCAGGTAACTGGAATCAGGAGCTGATGGCTGAAACAGAGTTAGACTGCACAGGAACAACATTGCTCGGGCACCTACATTAAGGAGGAAGCCCTTAATATAGGGTGGAGTCCTCCAGCATTGGCTGGAGACTGATTTGGAAAATGTGCGCGGCTCCTTTAAGAGCGGGGGAGGGTGCGGGCGCGCGCCCTAAGGCCAGTAGCAGGGAAGGAGCGCGCGGGACCAGCAGGGCGGAAGGAGGGCGCCGAGGATGCCAGAGGCGCAGAGGAGGCTGGGAGCACTGAGGACGCTGAGCGCAGGTGAGGAGAGCGACGTCCCTGTCTGGCAGCAGGCAGGGACGCGGGCGCTACAGTACCCCCCCCTCTAGGCCCCCCCTTCTTTAGGCCAGAAAGAAATTTAGCTAGGATAAGAGGGGCATGGATGTTCTCCCGAGGCTCCCAGGTTCTCTCCTCAGGACCAAACCCCTTCCAATCCACCAAAAAATAAGTCTTTCCTCCTACCCTTTTTGTGGCCAGAATGTTCTCTACCTCAAATTCATCATCAGCAGACACTGGAGCAGGAGGTGTACCTGTAGACTTAAAAAAAGAGTTAAGAACCACAGGTTTGAGGAGAGATACATGAAAAGAATTAGGAATTCTCAAATTGGCCGGGAGTTTCAATTTATAGGACACCGGATTGATCTGACTGATGATCTCAAAAGGACCGATGAACCGAGGACCTAACTTGTAGGACGGAATTTTGAGTCGAACATATTTGGACGAAAGCCAGACTTTGTCCCCAGGACGGAATTGAGGAGGATCCAGACGTTTTTTGTCAGCATGTCTTTTCAAGCGCTCGGATGACTGAATGAGTGCGGACCGGGTACTCTCCCAGATGGAGGAGAATTCTCTAACCAGAGATTCCGCAGCTGGATTGTCCACAGAGATGGAAACAGGGACAGGGATCCGAGGGTGCTGACCGAAGACTACAAAAAACGGAGACTTGGTGGAAGATTCGCTCTCATGATTATTGTAGGAGAATTCGGCCCAAGGCAGGAGCTCCACCCAGTCAGAATGGTGGGCATTAACGAAGTGTCGAAGATAACTGGTCAAATTCTGATTTATTCGTTCAACTTGTCCATTGGACTGTGGGTGGTAAGCGGAGGAAAAATCCAGGGTGACGTCTAGCAACTTACAAGTGGCTCTCCAGAAACGTGAGGTGAACTGAACCCCACGATCCGACACAATGTGACGAGGCAGACCATGAAGACGGAAGATGTGGCGGATAAAGTCTTTAGCCAACTCGGGTGCAGACGGAAGACCTGGCAGAGGAATGAAGTGAGCCATCTTGGAAAAGCGGTCAGCGACCACCCAAATGACCGTACAACCGGCAGAGACGGGCAGATCTGTTATGAAGTCCATGGCTATATGCTGCCAGGGGGCAGCGGGTACAGGAAGCGGAAGAAGACGGCCGGTAGGCAGGTGTCTCGGAACTTTGTTGCGGGCACAGGAAACACAGGCAGAAACAAAGTCTATTACGTCTTTGTGCAGGGTAGGCCACCAATAATGCCGGGTAATGAGTTGGAGGGTCTTTTTTTGACCAGCGTGGCCAGCGAGTTTAGACGAGTGACCCCAATGTAGGATTCTCTTCCGATCGGTTTCTGATACGAACGTCTTACCAGGAGGGAGACGATTTAGACTCACGGGAGCCACCTGCATCACTCTGGCGGGATCGATGATATGTTTAGGCTCATCTTCGAGATCCGACACCAGGAAAGACCGAGACAAGGCATCCGCCTTGATGTTTTTGTCAGCTGGGCGAAAATGCAAAAGAAAATCGAAGCGGGCAAAAAACAAGGACCTCCGGGCTTGGCGAGGATTAAGTCTCTGTGCCTGCTGGAGGTATGCCAGATTTTTGTGGTCCGTGTAGATGATTACCGGATGAAGAGCCCCTTCAAGTAGGTAACGCCACTCCTCCAATGCCAACTTAATGGCCAATAACTCTCGATCTCCTATGGAGTAGTTGCGCTCGGAGGAGGAGAAGAGTTTGGAGAAGAAACCGCAGGATACCATCCTCCCGGATGGCGATTTTTGGGTAAGAACCGCTCCGGCTCCAGCAGAGGAAGCGTCCACCTCCAGGAAGAACTGCTTGTTGCCATCCGGGCGATGCAGCACTGGAGCGGAAGAGAAGGCCTGTTTCAGAGAAAGGAAGGCCTCCTCTGCTTCGGTCGTCCACTGTTTGGGGTTAGCATCCTTGCGAGTGAGCGCTGAGATTGGAGCAGTCCTGGAAGAGAAGTGCGGTATGAAGAGACGGTAATAGTTGGCAAATCCCAGGAACCGCTGAATGGCCTTCAACCCCTCCGGTCGGGGCCACTTCTCGATGGCAGACAATTTCTCCGGATCCATTCGTAGGCCTGTCTGAGAAATGATGTAGCCCAAAAACGGAAGCGATGTCTGCTCAAAGAGGCACTTCTCATATTTGGCGAAGAGGTGATTCTGCCTGAGCCTGAGCAGAACCTGACGAACATCCCTCCGGTGAGACTGAAGATCCGGAGAGAAGACCAAGATGTCGTCAAGGTACACCACAACGCAGGAATAGAGGAGATCCCGGAAGATGTCGTTGACCAACTCCTGAAAGACTGCTGGAGCATTACAGAGACCAAAGGGCATCACCAAGTACTCGTAGTGGCCGTCCCGGGTGTTGAATGCCGTCTTCCATTCATCTCCTCGACGGATACGAACCAGGTTGTATGCTCCACGAAGATCTAGTTTGGTGAAGACTCTAGCCCCTCTAAGACGATCAAACAGTTCTGGAATGAGCGGAAGAGGGTACTTATTCTTCACCGTGATCGAATTTAGGCCTCTGTAGTCAATACAGGGACGGAGAGATCCGTCTTTCTTTTTAACGAAGAAGAAACCTGCTCCCGCTGGGGAGGTAGATTTCCGGATGAATCCCTTTGCTAAGTTCTCCTCGATATATTCGGACATCGACCTGGTCTCAGCAGCAGACAACGGGTAAATACGCCCACGGGGAGGCGTAGTACCGGGCAACAGGTCAATCGGGCAATCATATGGTCTATGCGGGGGTAATGTCTCTGCTTCCTTTTTATTGAAGACATCAGCAAATGACCAATATGGAATCGGGAGTCCAGGTAGATTAGCAGGTGTAGGAGAAGAATAGACAGGATGAACAGGCACCAGACACGTTTTATGACAGTCCTGTCCCCAGCGAAGAACCTCTCCATTCTGCCAGTCGAGCACAGGTGCATGTTTTTGGAGCCAAGGCAGACCTAGTAAGAAAGCATGAGAGAGTCCGGGTAAAACATGAAACGAGATGCTCTCAGAATGCAACATTCCCACCTGCAGGGTTATGACTTCGGTGATAAGTCGGATGGGACGAGGTAGGAGGCCCCCATCCACAGCAGCAACAGATACAGGTTCAACAAGAGGTTTGGTGGGAATGTGATACTTCTCTACTAGAGCCTGTGACACGAGATTCCCAGCTGCTCCAGAATCAAGTTGGGCCATTTCGAAGTGGCGGTTCTTACCGATCAGAATTGAAACCGACAGCAGCAGGGATGAAGAGGATTTATTTTTGTCTAGATTGACCTCTCCGAGCGAACCTAGACACAGGCGTTTCCCGACTTCTCCGGACAGGTTTGGATCCAGTGCTCCTTACTGCCGCAGTAGAAGCAACTTTTCTCGGCACGGCGTGAGTCCTGACGGGCTTTGACCATCTTGGTCTGGTCGACCTGCATAGGCTCAGCAGTGTGCACCTGAGGAGAAACGGAAGAGGTTATAGATCTCTGACACGAGGGTGCAAGATGGGAAAATTCTTTTTTACGGGTGATCTCTTTGGCTCGTTCCTGGAACCGTAGATCAATTCGATTGGCAAGATTTATTAAATCATCTAGAGAGGTTGGAACGTCCCGACCGGCAAGTTCGTCTTTAATACGGCCGGACAGACCCTCCCAGAAGACCGAAATTAGAGCTTCATTGTCCCAAGCTAGTTCTGAGGCTAAAGTCCGGAACCGTATGGCATATTGACCAACGGTGAGACTCTCCTGACGGAGACGCAGCAGAGATGATGCAGAGGAAGTCTTCCGTCCAGGTTCGTCGAATACCTTCCGGAAGGCCGAGAGGAAAGCAGGCAGGTCAGACACCAGAGGATCCTCTCTCTCCCAGAGAGGGTTAAGCCAGGCCAGGGCCTCTCCGGTGAGATGGGACATGATGAAGGCAACTTTGGCCCGGTCAGAGTTAAACTGGTGTGCCAGGAGTTCAAAATGCAGGGTGCACAGATTAATGAAACCCCGAGCCAGAGCAGGATCGCCTCCAAACCTAGGAGGAGCTGACAGTCGGGGTCCGGGAATGGAAACCACGGAATTGGGAATCAGCGAGACTGACGGATTATGAGTCATGGCTCCAGCGATGGTTGCTAGTGATGATTTCAGAGTGTCCAGACGGGATTTGACGTTCCGCAGGTGACCCAGGATGGCCTCCTGTTGAGACCTCTGGCGAGACAGCTCATGACACAGTTCCGGGAGTGAAGGGGTTTGGGTGCCACCGGGTTCCATGGCCCGAGCAAACTGTAACGGGTCTGGTGGGTGGAACTACTGACGAGACAGGTCAGGTTGGTGGAACCACAAAGCTTTATTATACAAGAGTTTTACTTGTAAGAGAGCGGGTGGCACCTGGGAAAAGGGCAGGGATTCACGGCAGGGGATATAGGTAGTTTCTGGACAGGCAGTGTCACGGCAAGTGACCAAGGAAGTCTCTGGGCAGGCAGGTTGTAACGGTAAGTAACCGAGGCAGTCTCTGGACAGGCAGGTTGTCACGGCAAGTGACCAAGGCAGTCTCTGGGTCAGGCAGGTTGTCACGGCAAGTGACCGAGGCAGTCTCTGGGACAGGCAGGTTGTCACGGCAAGTGACCAGGCAGTCTCTGGGACAGGCAGGTTGTCACGGCAAGTGACCAGGCAGTCTCTGGACAGGCAGGTTGTCACGGCAAGTGACCAGGCAGTCTCTGGACAGGCAGGTTGTCACGGCAAGTGACCAGGCAGTCTCTAGACAGGCAGGTTGTCACAGCAAGTGACCAGGCAGTCTCTAGACAGGCAGGTATATACGACCTGATATGGTGGAGCCTCCAGGTAGGCTGTAGTCGGATGGCAGATGATCGCTCCCAGGTGAGCAGGCAAGAGCCGGGGATCTCTGCAGATGATGTCCGAACTTCCGGATGGAGCTGCAGTCGGATGGCAGATGATCGCTCCCAGGTGAGCAGGCAAGAGCCGGGGATCTCTGCAGATGATGTCCGAACTTCCGGATGGAGCTGCAGTCGGATGGCAGATGATCGCTCCTAGGTGAGCAGGCAAGAGCCGGGGATCTCTGCAGATGACGTCCGAACCTCTGGATGGAACTGCAGACGGATGGTAGACAGGCAAGCCGACAGGTAACAGGCAGGTAACTGGAATCAGGAGCTGATGGCTGAAACAGAGTTAGACTGCACAGGAACAACATTGCTCGGGCACCTACATTAAGGAGGAAGCCCTTAATATAGGGTGGAGTCCTCCAGCATTGGCTGGAGACTGATTTGGAAAATGCGCGCGGCTCCTTTAAGAGCGGGGGAGGGTGCGGGCGCGCGCCCTAAGGCCAGTAGCAGGGAAGGAGCGCGCGGGACCAGCAAGGCGGAAGGAGGGCGCCGAGGATGCCAGAGGCGCAGAGGAGGCTGGGAGCACTGAGGACGCTGAGCGCAGGTGAGGAGAGCGACGTCCCTGTCTGGCAGCAGGCAGGGACGCGGGCGCTACACTCTGCCATAAAGGCCCGACTGGTGGAGGGCTGCAGTGATAGTTGACTTTGTGTAACTTTCTCCCATCTACCTACTGCATCTGTGGAGCTCAGCCACAGTGATCTTGGGGTTCTTTTTTACCTCTCTCACCAAGGCTCTTCTCCCACGATTGCTCAAGTTGGCTGGATGGCCAGGTCTAGGAAGACTTCTGGTGGTCTCAAACTTCTTTCATTTAAAGATTATGGAGGCCACTGTGCTCTTAGGAACCTTGCGTACTGCAGAAATTCTTTTGTAACCCTGGCAAGATCTGCACCTTGCCACAATTCTGTCTCTGAGCTCCTTGGCCAGTTCCTTTGACCTCATGATTCTCATTTGGTCTGACATGCACTGTGAGCTGTGAGGTCTTATATAGACATGAGGATCACAAGGAAATGGACAGCATGTGACTTAAATATGAGTGTCTGAGCAAAGGGTCTGAATACTTATGACCATGTGATATTTCAGTTTTTCTTATTTTTCAGTCAAGATGGGGTGCAGTGTTATGATTTGGTAGCTGAGGAGTGCAGGTAAAAAAGGCAATACACCAGAGCAGTTGGAATCTATGAGATTGCAGTACCCTGACTAACCACCACAACTAGAGGCAGCCGTGGAGCGTTCCTACGTTGGTCCTAGACGCCTCGTCACAGCCTGAGAAACTAACTATACCTAAAGATAGAAAGAGGAAAGCTATCTGCCCCGGAGCAGATCCCCAAAGAACATAGAAAGCCCCCAAACATGTAATGGCGGTTAGACAAGAAGAAATACTAACACAGACAGCACCAACTTTATTAATTTCAAAAACACCTGAGATCACATGACCTCTACCACCTAAATTAGTTCTCTGGTGTAACAAAATCAAAACAGCAGCCACTGAAAAAACTGGAAAAAACAAATGTACAAACATCAGTGGCTGAACAAAACTGAGAGGGCAAAAGCCCCCGGAGGGGACCCTGAAGGCCCCCACAGAAGTGCAGGACAAAATGCAAAAATCAAGCACAAAAGCAAAAAGAAGAAAATGTCTTATCTGTTAGCAGGAGATGCAGACACGACACAGCAGGCTACAAAGGAAACAGGAATCAAGGATTGAGACCAGAACAATTGATCACCGGCAACCCTGATGGAA
Organism: Oophaga sylvatica; assembly: GCA_033576555.1. NCBI lineage: Eukaryota > Metazoa > Chordata > Amphibia > Anura > Dendrobatidae > Oophaga > Oophaga sylvatica. Next base: position 32,883 of record JARQOD010004400.1, read on the forward strand.
AGGTGACTCCCTTATATAAGACCAGTCAGTAACACCTGATTCCCAATCCTCACAATCTTCACTGGACAGTCCAGTACTGCTTGTAACCACCAGAGGGAGCCTCTGCTCAGAACTCATCTCAAGTCCATTCACAACAGTACCCCCCCTTGAGGAGGGTCACCGAACCCTCACTTGAGCAACCAGGTCGGTCAGGATGAGTTCTATGATACGCACGGATGAGTCTCCTAGCATGGATGTCTGAAGCAAACACCCAAGAATTGTCTTCCTGACCATAACCTCTCCACTTAACCAAATACTGGAGTTTCCGTCTAGAAAAACGAGAATTCAAAATTTTCTCAACCACAAACTCCATATTGCCCTCAACCAGAACAGGGTCAGGAGGCAAAGCAGTAGGAACCACTGGCTCAACAAACCTCTTCAACAAGGACTTGTGGAACACATTATGGATCTTAAATGTTCCTGGAAGAAGCAAACGAAAAGAAACAGGATTAAGAATCTCCATGATCTTATAAGGTCCAATGAACCTAGGCTTAAATTTAGGAGATGCCACTCTCATAGGAATATTTTTTGAGGACAACCAGACCAAGTCCCCCACTTTAAACCGGGGACCATCAGTCCTATGCCGGTTAGCAAACCGCTGGGCCCTCTCCTGAGAGAGGGACAACCTCTGCACTACCTGGTCCCAAATCTGTTGCATACGCTCCACAACAGAGTCAACACCTGGACAGACAGAAGCCTCCGTCTGTTCCGAAGAAAATCGAGGGTGAAACCCAGAATTACAGAAAAATGGAGACATCAAAGTGGCAGAGCTAGCCCTATTATTAAGAGCAAACTCAGCCAAAGGCAAAAAAGAGACCCAGTCATCCTGATCAGCAGACACAAAACATCTTAGATAAGTCTCCAATGTCTGATTTGTTCTCTCAGTTTGACCATTGGTCTGAGGATGAAACGCCGAGGAGAAAGACAATTGAACACCAAGTTTAGAACAAAAGGTCCTCCAAAATCTGGAAACAAACTGGACTCCTCTGTCAGACACAATGTTCTCAGGAATGCCGTGTAAACGAACCACGTGCTGAAGGAACAAAGGTACCAATTCAGAGGAGGAAGGCAACTTACGTAATGGCACAAGATGTATCATCTTGGAAAACCTATCACAAATCACCCAGATGACGGTCATTCTCTGAGAAACAGGGAGGTCGGAAATGAAATCCATAGAGATATGGGTCCATGGTCTCTTGGGCACAGGCAATGGCATCAACAAACCACTAGAGCGAGAGCAAGGCTTGAAGCGAGAGCAAGTCCCGTAGGACTGCACAAATTCCCTGACATCACGAGACAAGGTAGGCCACCAAAAGGACCGACTAACCAAGTCTCTGGTACCAAAAATTCCGGGATGACCGGCCAACGCAGAACAATGAATCTCAGACATCACACTCTTTTTCCAGTGGTCCGGGACAAACAATTTCCCAACAGGGCAGCGCTCGGGCCTATCCTCCTGACACCCCTCCAGAGCCAGTCTCAAATTGGGCGAGATGGCGGAAAGAACTACACCTTCTTTCAAAATAACAGAAGGATCAGATAACTCAGGAGAGTCCGCAAGGAAACTCCTTGAAAGGGCATCCGCCTTAACATTCTTAGTGCCAGGAAGAAAGGAAACCACAAAATTAAAACGTGTGAAAAACAAGGCCCACCTGGCCTGTCTAGGATTAAGTCGCTTGGCAGATTCCAGATAAACCAGATTCTTATGGTCAGTAAGGACCACCACCTGATGTTTGGCTCCCTCCAGCCAATGTCTCCACTCTTCTAAAGCCCACTTCATGGCCAATTACTCCCGATTACCCACGTCATAATTACGTTCAGTAGGAGAAAATTTTCTAGACAAAAAGGCACAAGGGTTACTTTTAGAGGTCTCTGGATCTCTTTGGGACAAAACGGCACCTGCCCCAATTTCAGAGGCATCAACCTCCACCTGAAATGGCAGAGAAACATCAGGCTGCCGTAGAACAGGAGCAGAAGTGAATCTCTGCTTAAGTTCCTGAAATGCAGAGACTGCCTCAGAAGGCCAAATCACCACATCAGAACCCTTTTTGGTCAAATCAGTTAATGGTTTAACAATAACCGAGAAATTACCAATAAATTTACGATAAAAATTGGCAAAACCCAAAAATCTTTGAAGAGCCTTTAATGAAGTAGGTTGGACCCAATCACAGATGGCCTGAACCTTGACCGGGTCCATTTCAATAACAGATGGGGACAAAATAAATCCCAAAAATGAGATCTTCTGTATGCCAAAAAGACACTTTGATCCCTTCACATACAGAGCATTCTCTCTCAAAATCTGGAATACAGTTCGAACATGTTTCACATGAGAGTCCTAGTCATTGGAAAAAATCAAGATATCATCCAAATAAACAATCAGAAATTTATCCACAAAATCCCTGAAAATGTCATTCATGAAGGACTGGAAGACAGAAGGAGCATTAGTGAGCCCAAAGGGCATCACAAGGTACTCAAAATGCCCCTCAGTGTAATGTATGGTGTACAGTTCATATAGCGTCTTGTGCTTGGGTACGAGGAAAACACATGAGACACAGGTTTGATATAGAAGGACTTGTATTACTTCATACAAGTGGCAAAAAGGGTCACACAGTTTGCAGGTACAGAAGCAGGAGACACAGCAGGCCAGAGTAACTTAAGCTCAGCAATAACTCTCCACAACTGGTTCAGGATCTCTTCTCTGTTACCGTAATTCCATGCAAACGTGGATTTATCAAAAAGCAGGTTTCCAGAGTCCACAAGTGTTCCAAAGTTCCTCAGTAGGAAATAGCTGGAGTACAAGTCTAAGGTTTCCAGGAGTCAGGTCACATGCTCACTGCAGGCTTGATTCTGAAGCACTGATTGCTCAGCTGAGGCTGCTTAAGAAGCAAGAGGGAGAGAATCAGGGCGGGAACATGAAAGCTGGAAACTCCATATTGACTGAGGGCAAGATAGATGCAGCAAGACAGAAAGCAAAATGGCCGACGGAAAAACTGAGTTTCAAGAAACATGTACAAAGAACCTTACATTACTCCCCCCTTAGGGACAACCTCCGGATGACCTCAGACCAGGCTTGTCTGGGTACCTCTGATGAAACGTTAATGCGAGGAGCATTAACGTTATTGACTGGTTCCCATGAGTTGTCCTCCACTGGGTAGCCCTGCCATTTAATCAAATATTGTAACTGATTTCTGTACAACCTGGAATCTAGAATCCTTTCCACCACAAATTCTTCCTGACAATCGACTAGCACTGGGTCAGGGCAAGGAGAAGAACGTCCAGGAAACGTATTGGGTGTTGCAGCCTTTAGTAGGGATACATGAAAGACAGGGTGGATTCTCATAGTTCTGGGCAGTTGAAGACGACAAGCAACGGCACTTATAATTTTACTGATTTTATAGGGTCCAATGTACTTATGTCCCAACTTAGACGATGGAATCCTTAACTTAAGATTTCTGGTTGACAGCCAGACCAAGTCTCCTACCTTGAAAGCTGGTGCAGGTTTACGAAATTTATCTGCTGCTTTCTTGTACCTTTCCTGAGCCAATTCCAGATTTTCCTTTAGAAGATCCATATTCTTTTGTAAAGACGTGATTCTTTCAGCCACTGCTGGCAAGGGCGTTTCTATGGGAAATCGAGGAAGAATGTTAGGATGATAACCTAAATTGGAGTAAAAAGGAGACTGCTTAGTGGAGGCGCTCTGAGAGTTGTTATAAGAGAACTCAGCCAGTGGAAGTAGATCCACCCAATCATCCTGTAGGTGGCAGATAAAGCAGCGGAGATACTGCTCCAGGGTCTGATTGGTTCGTTCTGTCTGTCCATTAGTCTGGGGATGAAAAGCAGAAGAAAGGTTTACTTTAATGTCCAATGCGGCACAGAAATTTTGCCAAAACCTTGAAGTGAATTGCACCCCTCGATCAGAAATGACCTCATCCGGTACTCCATGTAAGCGAAACACATTCTTAATCATCAAATCTGATGTCTGTTTTGCAGTGGGTAAGCCGACACAAGGGATAAAATGAGCTGCCTTTGTTAAACGATCAACCACCACTAGAATGGTGTTCTTCCCTTAAGAGGTTGGTAACTCCACAATGAAGTCCATAGAAATGGATCCCCACGGGCGGGACGGGGTGGGAAGGGGTTGCAACAGACCAGTTGGTGAGGAGCGAGGTGTTTTGCATCTTGCACAGACTTCACATGAAGTGACATAGTTTAAAACATCTTTCCTGTAAGTGGGCCACCAAAAGAAACGAGAAAGAAATTCCTGTGTCTTTAGAATTCGTCTATGCCCAGCTATCTTGGAATCGTGGATGAGTTGCAATACTCTCAATCTGACTGTTTCAGGTATATACAGACGTTGTCCCTGAATTCACACACCATTTTTAAAGACAAGACTTACGTCCCTTGGGGGTTGTGCCAACAAGGAATCCGCATGGTATGCTTCCTTGATGTCCTTAAGTAGGTCTTGATTATGAATCACTCCCAGGAATCTAGAGTCAGGAAGAATAGTCTTAGGAGGAGTAAGTGGACGGGTCTCTGCTGAATGAATCCTAGAGAGTGCATCAGCCTTTCCATTGCGCGATCCTGGCCTATAAGAAATTACAAAATTAAATTGGTTTAGGAAAAGATTCCAGCGAGCCTGGCGAGGAGTCAGGCACTTAGCCGACCTGATAAATTCAAGGTTACGATGGTCTGTCAGGACGACTATTTGCTGTGCAGCTCCCTGAAGAAGGTGTCTCCATTCTTTGAAGGCGGCAATAATGGCCAACAACTCTCTATTGCCCACATCGTAGTTCCTCTCAGCCGAAGACAACTGCTGGGAAAAGAAGGCACAGGGATGCAAGACATTCTTCTCACCTGTTCTCTGAGAGAGTATAGCTCCAACGGCACAGTCTGAAGCATCCACCTCTATTATGAAGGCAAGTTCGGGGTTGGGATGTACTAAGATAGGTGCGGTGGTAAATTTATCCTTTAGACGGGAAAATTCTTCCTGAGCTTGCGGGGTCCAGGAGAACCTAGACTCTTTCCGGGTAAGTTGGGTGATAGGTGACACTACCTCAGAGAAATTCCTAATGAAACGTCTATAGAAGTTGGCAAACCCGATGAAGCGCTGCACCTCCTTCACATTTCTAGGAATTGGCCAATCCTTGATGGCTTGGGTCTTGCTTCCATCCATACTAATCCCTTGTGTAGACAGTACATACCCCAGAAATTGAATTTCGGTCCTATGGAATTCACACTTTTCAAGTTTGATGTAAAGATGGTTTTGTCTTAGACGTTCTAAGACCATTCTCACATGTCCATGATGTTCCTCTGTGGAGTTAGAAAAAATTAGAATATCATCCAGATAAATCACCACGAATGTATCTAGGAGATCCCTGAAGATGTCATTCACCAAGTGATGGAAAGTGGCTGGGGCGGTACTCAGACCAAAAGGCATAACCAGATATTCAAAGTGTCCATAGCGTGACCTGAATGCAGTCTTCCATTCATCCCCAAGTCTAATACGGACCAAGTTATAGGCCCCACGGAGATCCAGTTTAGAGAAAATTTTGGCATGCCGCACTCTCTCCAATAACTCAGGGATTAAAGGCAATGGATAACGGTTTCTAATAGTAACCTTATTGAGTTCCCTATAGTTTACGCAGGGTCTCAGAGATCCATCTTTCTTCTTCACAAAGAAGATGGGTGCACCTGCAGGAGATGAAGAGGGGCGTATGAAGCCCTTGGCTAGATTTTCGTCTATGTAATCCTTTAAAGCCTTTAGCTCGGGCCCCGCCAGGGGGTAGATCTTACCAAAAGGTATCTCTGCTCCAGGCAATAATTCAATTGGACAATCATATGGACGGTGAGGGGGAAGCTGGTCAGCGTTCTTCTTGTCACATAAATCCACATAGTCCTGGTATACAGCTGGTAGTTCAGGGACTGACATGGTTCCTTTAAGAACAGAGCAAGCTGAAACTTCTGGACTCATCTGTTTCTCTGGAAAGTGTAATTCCTTGGTCTCCCAGTTAATGGTAGGGTTCTGAGTAGTGTTGAGCGATACGATACTGCAAATATCGGGTATCGGCCGATATTAGCTCTATCGGCCTTTCGATTCCGAATACCGATATTTTCGTCATATCGAATACCGGAATCGGATTTGTCACTGTCACTGTGAGTGTCCGTCGGTCGGGTCTGTCAGGAGTCAGCGGCACTTACCTGGCAGAAGATCTCCGGCGGTCACGTCCTGGACTGCTTGATGGCCGCCATTATCTTCTCCCTGGCGGTCACATGCAGTTTTTCGCGATAACTGCAGTGACTGCAGGGTAATTCCGGCCGTAAACCAGTCCGATGACGTCACCGCCGGGGATGCAGGTAATCAGCTGTGCTGCGCGCCGGGATGACAGGCTCTGCCTGTCATTCTGATGTAGCAGAGCTGGATCGTCGTGGGACACTCGTTACTATGGACTGCGTCGGTCAGGTGGCATACTTTTTTTTTTTTTTCATTTTTTTACAGGAGATCGATGAGACTGTAATAAAAGTAATGAAAACTGTGTTTTTTTTTTTTTTATTAAATTAAAAAACTTTTTTATGAACATTCACCCATCCGGGTAGATCAACAATTTAACTATTTACATACAGGGACCCTGTCCGGGTTATTTATAATTCTTTGGCAGGGGTGTTCCAGGTACCACCTGGTACTCTTCTGATGCTTGCCAAACATCCGAGACACCAAGGACCACCAGGACCTGATGACGTCGTGTGGCCTGTACAGTCAAGTCGTGACCCGCTATCTGGGTCTGTGTGGCCACCTCTTTCATCTCCCTCCGGGTCTGGAACCCTATGTCCCGGACTGAACAAACCCCAGGGGGCCTAACAGGCGCCGGGTACGGGCCAGCTATACTTATCATGTCCATAGCTGGGGCTGCTGAGGAGACCACTGAGGGAGGCTGGGGAGATTTACGGCGTGGGGTGGGCACTTTTGCAGAGGCCTGGATGTGGGAGGCTGAAGGCTCCGAGGGTCTCACAGGTTCCTGACACTCTGGGGAGTAGGGGTCGCACCTGGTAACATTTAGGGCGTACCATCCATTGTAACCCCAGTGTCGGGTGTAAGTCACCAAGTCTCCTGGCAACAGGTCCCTCCCCGGGTGTCCTTCTGGGAGGTGAGCCTCCACGTCCCGCCGGTTCACAAAAACTTCTAAATAAAGTCCAGGCTCCTGGATGAAGCCCCAACCACCTTTCAATTTAAAGCTCCGTACTGCACCCTTATGCCGCGGCTCCCACAGGGTTCCTTTATCTTTTCTCATCCGGTCCTTATCTGTCATGTGTGCATCGCCACGAAGATCGTCGCGGTTGCACATTCTGACTTCTCACAGCTGAGTTGCTGTTTCTTTGTGTTTGGCAGTTAGGGAGTTAATTCTGTCTGTGCTCAGTTCTGGGTCTGGGTGCAGTTTCTCCCGGCTGCAATTAATGATTTGTTGATTGGTTTCCTTTAAATCTCTGGTTGTCTGTTTGGGAGTTGCCAGTGAAATTCTTCATGCAGACCACAGATAGGATTGTATCTGTATAGACTTAAGTTAAAGAGCTCCTTAGTTGTTTTAAGCTCACCTTGCTTAGAGTTTAATATTCCAGATCATTTATGTTCCTTCTGTGTTTGAGTGTGTATGCAAGTCTGTGTTTTCTCCAGTCTGTCTTATATTTCTAATCTGTGTATTTAGCAGAGATCAGCCCATATCCCTTTGGTGGTAATCAGAATCCTTCTTAGGACTGATTACAGGGTTCAGGGACTGATAGGAGACAGGGTTAGGCTGGAGACTTGGACCTCTGAACCATTATCAGTACCTCCAAGGTGAGGGATTAGTTAGGACCCCAGTTTAGGGTCAGGTTAGACCCCCGGTCCTCTTCTTTCCTGTGACAGTGTATCAAGTCCTCAAGATTAATCCTGAGTTCAACGGATATCGTGTCAGGTAAATCTATTCTATATTTACATGCTGATGTTGCTAATCTATATGTTGTATAGAGTGTTGTTCTTTTAAGAATAGTTTACTGACATCGTACACATATCATAAGACCGCGTGACATTTTCACTGGCCCATAAAATTATTCCCAGTTGCCATGGATCCAGTAGCCCAGCTGGCTCTGCAGTTGCAGGGATTATCCATGGAGCTGACGGACATTAAGTCCAAAGTTTTGTCTCCCTCGGAGCAAACCAGATTTGAACCTAAAGTAGCTCTCCCGGACAGGTTCACTGGTGGGCGAGACAAATTTTTTACCTTCAGGGAAGCATGTAAATTGTATTTTCGGCTTCGGCCTCGATCATCAGGGAGCGAAGAGCAGAGAGTGGGAATTGTTATCTCGCTCCTACAAGGGGACCCTCAATCCTGGGCATTTTCCGTTCCTCCGGGATCCCCGGCTCTACAGTCAGTAGATCGATTTTTTACTGCCCTGGGTTTGGTATATGATGACCCAGATCGGGTCTCTCTTGCTGAGACAAAATTACGTAAGATACAGCAGGGAGATCGTCCGGCGGAGGAATTTGCTTCTGAGTTCCGTAGATGGGCCACAGATACTCAGTGGAATGACCCAGCTCTTAGGAGCCAGTTTTGTCATGGGCTTTCTGACAAATTAAAGGACGTTTTGGCTCAGTATGATTCTCCTCCATCACTGGAGGCTGCTATGGCCCTGGCTATCCGTACTGATAGACGGCTCCGGGAGAGGTGCGAGGTAACTCCGCCCCCTGTTGTTACTCCACCTACTACTAAAGTCCCTTATGTTGAGGTTCCCCTTGTCTGTTCGGAGGAGCCTATGCAGTTGGGAGGGACATCATTTCGTAGGAGGGGATTGGCGGTACGCCGCAGGACTAGAAGGTGTTTCTTCTGCGGGAAAGAGGGACATTTTGTTGGGGGATGTCCGTCCCGTGCCTTGTTGAGCAAGAAGTCGCCGGAAAACTGTTAATCCCAGGTTGTGTGGTGGATGACAACCTGGGAGTATGTATTTCGTCCGCTAGTTCTTCTCAGTTCCTTGTACCAGTGGAGGTGGTGGTTGGTACGAGAGTGGAGAGATTTTCTGTTCTTCTTGATAGTGGGTCCGGGGCTAATCTGGTTGACGCTCAGTTTGCTCAGGCTCAAGGTATGCATCTGAGTGTATTGGTCAAACCGATCCCTATATTCTCCATTGACGCCAGGCCTCTCGGCCAAGGTAGCTTTGTTCATGAGGTTCATAACATTGACCTTCGGGTAGGGGCAATACATAGGGAACTATTATCTTGTTATGTGTTGGAGGGTCTACCTACTCCTATTGTGTTGGGACTTCCTTGGTTGGTTAAACATAACCCTGTGATTAATTGGCAGTCCAGAGAGATAAGCCAATGGGGTGAGTTTTGCAAAAGTAACTGCATGAATACAGTCATCAGTGCGGTCGTGCCTAGTACTTTGCCTCCTTTTTTGGAGGACTTTGGGGATGTGTTCTCTGAGGAGGGGTGTCAGGAGTTGCCTCCTCATCGCGTGTATGACTGCTCTATTAATTTACTTCCTGATGCTAAGTTACCTAAAGCTAGGTTATATAACCTTTCTGGTCCTGAGAGGCAGGCTATGAAAGATTATATTTCGGAAAGTCTGACCAAAGGGCATATTAGACCTTCATCTTCCCCAGTGGCCGCGGGGTTCTTCTTTGTGAAGAAAAAAGATGGAGGCCTACGCCCTTGCTTGGATTTCCGCGAACTTAATCGGATTACTGTTCGAGATCCGTATCCACTCCCTCTGATTCCTGATCTCTTCAATCAAATTGTTGGCGCCAAATGGTTCTCTAAATTGGATCTCAGGGGGGCGTATAATCTGATTAGGATAAAAGAGGGGATGAGTGGAAAACCGCGTTTAACACGCCGGAGGGACATTATGAGAACCTTGTCATGCCTTTTGGTCTGACTACTGCACCAGCAGTATTCCAACATTTTGTTAATGACATTTTTGTCATCTGGTGGGGCTGTTTGTGGTCGTATATTTGGATGACATTTTAATTTACTCGCCAGATCTTGTGTCTCACCAGGAGCATGTGAGACAGGTGTTGCAGATCTTGCGAGACAATAAACTATACGCCAAACTGGAAAAGTGTGTATTCGCCGTACAGGAACTTCAGTTTTTGGGTTTCTTGGTGTCAGCCTCCGGTTTCCGTATGGACCCTGAAAAGGTGAGAGCAGTGCTTGAATGGGATCAGCCAGAGGATCTTAAGGCTCTGCAGCGTTTTCTGGGGTTTGCTAACTACTACCGGAAATTTATTTGTAATTTCTCATCTGTTGTCAAACCTCTCACTGACATGACAAGAAAAGGGACGGATTTTTCTAAATGGTCGGACAAAGCTTGCCAAGCTTTTTCCTCTTTGAAAAAATGTTTTGCTTCAGCACCCGTTCTCATCCAACCAGATGCATCACAGCCGTTCGTTGTGGAGGTGGACGCGTCTGACGTAGGGGTGGGTGCAATATTGTCCCAGGGTCCGTCCCCTGGTAAATGGCATCCGTGCGCTTTCTTTTCTAAGAAATTGTCATCCGCCGAAAGGAATTATGATATCGGCAATAGGGAACTTTTGGCCATTAAGTTGGCTTTTGAAGAATGGCGTCACTTTTTGGAGGGGGCAGTCCACCCGGTCACCGTCATTACTGATCACAAGAACCTGCTGTATTTGGAATCTGCTAAGCGTCTGAATTCCAGACAAGCTCGATGGTCGTTGTTTTTTACCAGGTTTAATTTTGTTGTCACTTATCGCCCTGGATCTAAGAATGTTAAGGCGGATGCCTTGTCTCGCAGTTTCCCAGGGGCCGGGAAAATGGATGACCCGATTCCTATCCTTCAGGAGGGGGTGGTAGTGTCGGCTGTATGTTCTGAGCTTGAGGAGGAGGTGTTAGAGGCTCAGGGGGACGCCCCTGCAGGACCTCCAGGAAGACTGTTTGTCCCAAATCAGTTGAGACAAAAGGTTATTGAGGCACATCATAATTCTGCTTTAGCAGGACATCCAGGGAGTAAGGCTACTTTAGATCTCCTTTCTCGCCGGTTTTGGTGGCCTAACGTTAATAAAGATGTTTTAACTTTTGTCGCGTCCTGTGGGGTTTGTGCTCGCTCTAAGACCCCTCATACCCGTCCGTCTGGGACCCTCTTATCCTTGAAACTTCCGGAGCGTCCATGGACTCATTTGTCTATGGACTTCATCACGGACCTTCCTCAGTCGTCAGGGAAGACTGTCATACTGGTGGTTGTTGACAGGTTCAGTAAGATGGCACATTTCATTGCTCTTCCTGCCCTCCCTAATGCTAAAACTCTGGCGCAGGTGTTCATTGGGGAGATTGTGAGACTTCATGGGTTGCCTTCTGATGTGGTGTCAGATAGGGGGTCTCAGTTTGTGTCCAAATTTTGGAGGGCATTTTGTTTACGTCGGGGGATGCAATTGTCATTTTCCTCGGCTTTTCATCCGCAGACCAATGGTCAGACAGAGCGTCTGAATCAAAGCCTAGAGACTTATCTTCGGTGTTTTGTCTCAGAAAACCAGGAGGACTGGTCTTCTTTCTTGCCTCTGGCAGAGTTCGCTCTTAACAACAGGCGGAGCGAGTCCACTGGTAAATCCCCGTTTTTTGGGGCATATGGTTTTCATCCCCAGTTTTGTACTTTCAATGGGGGGGGCCCTTCTGGGGTTCCTGAGGAGGAGCGTTTCTCGTCGTCACTTGCTTCAGTGTGGAGAGGTGTATTGAATAATCTGAGTGCTATGGGGAACCGTTATAAACGTATGGCTGATAGGAGGAGAGTTTCTGGTCCAGATCTTAATGTGAACGATCTGGTATGGTTGTCTACCAGGAATATAAAACTTAAAGTTCCCTCCTGGAAGCTGGGCCCCAGATTCATCGGGCCGTACAGGATCAGTTCCATAATTAATCCTGTGGCATTTCGTCTGGACCTCCCTCCTACGTTTAAAATTCATAATGTGTTCCACAAGTCATTACTTAAGAGGTACGTGGCACCAGTCATACCATCACCTCTACCTCCTCCTCCAGTGGTGGTCAATGGTAACTTGGAGTTTCAAGTGTCAAAGATCATTGACTCACGTCTGAATCGCCGGTCCCTTCAGTACTTGGTGCATTGGAAGGGGTATGGTCCAGAGGAGAGGACGTGGGTTCCTGCGTCTGACATTAACGCAGATCGTTTGGTGCGGACCTTCCACAGAACTCACCCGGGCAAACCTGGCCCTGAGGGTCCGGAGGCCCCTCGTAGAAGGGGGGGTACTGTCATGTGTGCATCGCCACGAAGATCGTCGCGGTTGCACATTCTGACTTCTCACAGCTGAGTTGCTGTTTCTTTGTGTTTGGCAGTTAGGGAGTTAATTCTGTCTGTGCTCAGTTCTGGGTCTGGGTGCAGTTTCTCCCGGCTGCAATTAATGATTTGTTGATTGGTTTCCTTTAAATCTCTGGTTGTCTGTTTGGGAGTTGCCAGTGAAATTCTTCATGCAGACCACAGATAGGATTGTATCTGTATAGACTTAAGTTAAAGAGCTCCTTAGTTGTTTTAAGCTCACCTTGCTTAGAGTTTAATATTCCAGATCATTTATGTTCCTTCTGTGTTTGAGTGTGTATGCAAGTCTGTGTTTTCTCCAGTCTGTCTTATATTTCTAATCTGTGTATTTAGCAGAGATCAGCCCATATCCCTTTGGTGGTAATCAGAATCCTTCTTAGGACTGATTACAGGGTTCAGGGACTGATAGGAGACAGGGTTAGGCTGGAGACTTGGACCTCTGAACCATTATCAGTACCTCCAAGGTGAGGGATTAGTTAGGACCCCAGTTTAGGGTCAGGTTAGACCCCCGGTCCTCTTCTTTCCTGTGACAGTGTATCAAGTCCTCAAGATTAATCCTGAGTTCAACGGATATCGTGTCAGGTAAATCTATTCTATATTTACATGCTGATGTTGCTAATCTATATGTTGTATAGAGTGTTGTTCTTTTAAGAATAGTTTACTGACATCGTACACATATCATAAGACCGCGTGACATTATCTGCCCGGTCCTTCTCCAGTTGACGTTGCCGAAGCTTTTGGGATTCTCGCTGCTCCCTTTGTCGCTCGGCTTCCCGCTCCCAACGTCTCCACTCTTCCTCCTGACGCCGGTTGTAATTCTCCTCCACCAGCTGCTCCATGTCTCCACCATCAAATGCCAGCTTACAGTGTCCGGTTTGTGGCAGCTCTCCTGGCGCCCCCCAGTCCTGGCGGCGCTCACCTGCGGAGGAAGCAGCCGGCTCTGGAACAGATGACAGTCGGGGCTCCGGTACAGGCAGGTAGTGCTCTGGTGCCTGCGCGGCCTCCTCCATGAGGACGGGTGTCGCTTCTTCTGTCTCAGCGACAGGGGCAGACAGCGGGATCTGGGGTGCTGCCGGTGCAGAGTTTTTTGCACTAACGGGTGCCTCCACTGTGACAACGTCAACCGGATCACATTGCAAGGGCTGGGATGCCCGCACGGACTCCTCTACTAGAACAGGTGCCTCACCTTCCGGTATAGACACTTCAGGTAAGAGGGATTGGCGCCGCTCCAAGTTTAGTTTTAGGGCACGCCAGCTGGCTTCCATCCTGGCGACCTCCTCCCGGTGCCGGGCCAGGCCTCTTAGGGTATCCTCCGCTTCTTGCAGCGTAGGAGGGTTTCCAGGCCGGGTGCCCAACGGTGGTTCCGTGGCGATCGGGTCGCTTCCGTGGGGGGAGAGCTCTGACTGCTCCATCCCTTCACACTTCTGCTCGTGTCCATTAGCCATCTCTGCCAAGTCACATGTGTCATTAGCAAATGAAAAAATAACCGTGTGCACAACCAAGAAGGTGCCAGAGTAGGTTCCCAAACCGTATCTAATAGAAAATGAACTCGGCACTCAACTTTAGTATAGTGAGAATAAAGATTTTTATTCACAGTAGTAACACGAAACGTTTCGGTCCTATATCATGGACCTTCATCAGTCACTACATTCATAAAAACAGAAGAAAAAAATTATATTAACAAAATAAAGTATGTACAATCAAAATTTTGGTCAATAGTAAAGGTAAAAGAGTAGTTGTATACAATGCTTCAGGAGATTTAGGGAGCAATCATAGGTCAGAGTTGTATCAGAGGTATCACAAAGGCAGAAAGAATATATATGGTGAGGACATACCAGATACTACTGGGAAGGGGGTTGATCCACATAGGGAAGAAAGAAAGGGCTGGATATAGCTGTAGGTGAAAATAAGATAAACGTAAGTGCCGATATACTTTTATGTATAAGTAGATTTTGTGCCTATGCCTGTAGATGTGACATACCCTGTGTTGGTGGGGTGAGATGAGGAAGAGGACAATGCCTCTATTGCACTAGTAACCTGTAGAAACAGCGCAAAACATAGATACCATAAATATCACAACTATCAATATGATGGTGAAGCGGTGGAGCCGCTATACTTGTCTGTGACTGACCTGTTGTGAAGGAGTCCGGTAGTGAGGATAGGCATTGGACGCGGTGTCCACCGCTAGTCTGAGTGCAGAGAAAGCTAGAAAGCAGCATGTATATGAGAGGAAGAGGCGGGACTATAGTGTCAGTCAAACAGAGCATCAGACAGGAAGTGAGGTGGCAGGAAGTTAATGGACATGTGTTCCAAGTGAATACTAGGTAACCAGAGGCCGTCCTACAGGTGGGAGGAGTAAAGGAGCAGCGTGCTGATGGAGATGTGCTCAACAGGATGACGTGGCAGCATTATAGTATTTAATACAAGCGGCTCTAAAGTGAATGAAAGAGAGGCATGTTAGTACAAGCATAAAGGAGTTTACAGCAATAAATATTGCGATCTTATACATTAGCTTAAAGCGATATACATAACAGGCTTGCAGCATCAGTATGCGTCAAAAGGGGCATAACAGTAATATGAGTACTGATTTAGTACATTATCATAAGACAGTATAGAAGACAAATCTGCAGGCAACAAGGAATAATAAATAACCACCTAACAGAGATCAAAGCAGCAGCGTTTATCTTATTTTCACCTACAGCTATATCCAGCCCTTTCTTTCTTCCCTATGTGGATCAACCCCCTTCCCAGTAGTATCTGGTATGTCCTCACCATATATATTCTTTCTGCCTTTGTGATACCTCTGATACAACTCTGACCTATGATTGCTCCCTAAATCTCCTGAAGCATTGTATACAACTACTCTCTACCTTTACTATTGACCAAAATTTTGATTGTACATACTTTATTTTGTTAATATAATTTTTTTCTTCTGTTTTTATAAATGTAGTGACTGATGAAGGTCCATGATATAGGACCGAAACGTTTCGTGTTACTACTGTGAATAAAAATCTTTATTCTCACTATACTAAAGTTGAGTGCCGAGTTCATTTTCTACTACATGTGTCATTAGCATCTGGAGAGGGCCCCTCTTTTGTAGGGAGGCGGGACCTTCGTGTTAGTTTCCGCACACTGAGGAGGATGAGGAGGCGGAACTCAAGAGCTGTGGGGCACGATCTTACATTGCAGTACCATTTACAGTGGTCGGCCATCGTTTTTGCGCCACTGAGTGAGTGTACACCCACGAAGAGCACGCCCTTCTTCTTCACCAGTGCCTCGTCGTGACGCAGATATGGCTGAAAAATGGCAAATACATTCTCTGATGATTTTAGCAATTCTCAAGCACAAAACCAGTTCAATTCAGGCACACAGGACTCGCTTATAGCGAGCTACAGAATCCTGTTTGTGACGCCCAAGTTAAGTCGCACAGAGCCAGAGGTTTTGGGGGTACTCGGCACCGAGCCCGTCGACTTCTATGGGGTATGTCACGGCTTTACCCGGCAATTGAATCAGAGTCTATTTTACTATGTAGAAGTGTATAAACTATAAATATATGTATATATATATATGTCACAATGACATGTATATATATATATATATATATATGTATTCTATGTGTGTATATTTTGTGTTTACAACGAAAGAAAGGGTTTTTTTTGTTGCGATATTTTGTTCCCATAGATTTACATGGGACTTCCGGTATCAGAATCGGATATCGACGATATTTAGTGATATCGGCGATACCATTTCGATACGATATTTTTAGATATCGAGCAGTATCGCTCAACACTAGTTCTGAGCCTGCAGTCATGGTAGCCCTAGAATAATGAGAAAGTGGGGAGAAGAGATAAGCATAAAGGACAGTTTCTCTTGATGATCTTTACCCATAAGGACCCTCAAAGGCTCCGTTTCCTGATCCACTGGTCCAGAGGTCAGCAGGGAGCCATCCACAGTCTCCATCTGTACTGGAGTAGTCTTCTTCACTGAACGTATCCCCCGTTTCAGAGCAAAGGAGATATCCATAAAATTTCCACTTGCCCCTGAGTCGATCATAGCAGAGCTAGACACCCAGACTGAGTCAACCCAGAGTTTGATGGAAAGGAAGCAATGAGAATTGTTTTTCTTACAACTCAGCTGGGACACCGCTGAGGAAACTTGAAAAATTGCAGCGTTTACACAGTCATCGTCCTCAGAAGTGACGGAGTTTAAGTCAGAGAAATCAATATCTGTTGCTGCAGATCTCTCTGGAGCCTGAGGCTCGGACCTGACAGATCTCCTCTCGCAACACTCACAGTGAATGACTGCTGCAGTAGTCTTACGAGAACGGCTGGGGCAGTTTATAATGAAGTGCCCTGACTTACCACAGTAGAAACATAGATTTTCCTTTAAACGATGTTCTTTGCGTGCATCACTAACCCGTCTTTGTAAAGAGTCCACCTGCATGGGTTCAGGTTCAGGTTCCCGTGTGATCCTACTCAAAGGTTCCTTAGCTGGGGAGGAAGGTAGGAAAAGGTTAGTGCGATTACTTTCGAACCATCTCTCTTGCCTGCGTTCAGTCAGACGAGCATCAATACGGATGCAGTAGTTAATAAAGTCACCTAACGCAGTGGGAGGGTCGGCACGAGCAAGTTCATCCTTAATCAGTGGAGACAACCCTTTTCGAAAAATAGATTTTTTGGCGGAACTGTCCCAAGTGGTATCGAGGGCCCATCTCCTGAAATCCAAGGCATATTCGGCTACTGAGCGCTTACCTTGGCGCAAAGTTAACATGGCTGCTTCAGCTGTTGCACCTCGATTGGGGTCATCAAACACCTGCCCCATGGCTGAAATGAAAGCATCAAGATGATCCAAACATTCATCCTCAGTCTCAATCAGAGGGTTTGCCCACATCAAAGCCTTGTTGGTAAGCAACATGATTATAGTAAGCACTTTAGATCGTTCAGTGGGAAATTGTGAAGCATGTGCAGAAAAAAAAAGACTGCATTGGTTAATAAATCCCCTGAATTTCTCACGTTCACCGCCAAAATGAAAAGGGGGTAACTTGGGAATCCCAGAACTCGGGGTTATGGCAGGAGCCTGGACTCGTTCCTCTAGAACCTCAATCCTGGCTCGTAAATCCTGGGTAGTTTGTCCAAACACTTGCAAATTGTGATTGAGGTCCTGTAGGTTTGCAAAACGGGTCTTTATAGTCTGTATATCTGCAAGGATTGTATCAGTCACTCCGCAAAGCTCCTTTATGCGAGCCTCCATCTTCCAGATCTTTTAAGACAGGAGTACTGGAAGGAGAAGAGAAAAAAAAAAAAAAAACAATAGTGTTTACCTGTGGTAACACTGCAGAGTAAAATTAAGGGAATGTGCTCACCTGGAATGGTTGTGAGAAGTCACAACCACTGTCATCACAGAAAGTATAACCGGACATCTGATATCCACAGTCACAGCAGACACAGCCTTCCCAGACCCAGCAGACACTAACGTTTGGCTTCAGAATCTTGTAATGTATGGTGTACAGTTCATATAGCGTCTTGTGCTTGGGTGCGAGGAAAACACATGAGACACAGGTTTGATATAGAAGGACTTGTATTACTTCATACAAGTGGCAAAAAGGGTCACACAGTTTGCAGGTACAGAAGCAGGAGACACAGCAGGCCAGAGTAACTTAAGCTCAGCAATAACTCTCCACAACAGGTTCAGGATCTCTTCTCTGTTACCGTAATTCCATGCAAACGTGGATTTATCAAATAGCAGGTTTCCAGAGTCCACAAGTGTTCCAAAGTTCCTCAGTAGGAAATAGCTGGAGTACAAGTCTAAGGTTTCCAGGAGTCAGGTCACATGCTCACTGCAGGCTTGATTCTGAAGCACTGATTGCTCAGCTGAGGCTGCTTAAGAAGCAAGAGGGAGAGAATCAGGGCGGGAACATGAAAGCTGGAAACTCCATATTGACTGAGGGCAAGATAGCTGCAGCAAGACAGAAAGCAAAATGGCCGACGGAAAAACTGAGTTTCAAGAAATATGTACAAAGAACCTTACACTCAGGGGTGTTAAATGCCGTCTTCCATTCATCCCCGTGCTTAATGCGAATAAGGTTATATGCCCCCCTGAGGTCAAGCTTGGTAAACCAAGTAGCGTTTTTCACCCTGGAAAACAGGTCAGAAATCAAGAGTAACGGGTATTGATATTTCACAGTAATATTGTTCAAAAGACGATAATCAATACACGGCCTTAATGAACCATCCTTTTTGGCCACAAAGAAAAAACCGGCACCTAAGGGTGAAGAGGATGGTCTGATATGACCTTTCTCCAAAGACTCCTTGATATAAGACCGCATAGCGTCATGTTCAGGTACAGACAAGTTAAAAAGGCGACCTTTAGGGAATTTACTACCAGGCACTAATTCAATAGCGCAGTCATAGCTCCTATGGGGAGGCAAGGATGCAGATTTACTTTCGCTAAACACATCAGAAAAATCAATCAAAAAGTCAGGAACATCCTGAGCCTGGGGGGAGGCAGAAAAAACAGGAGTGTTGGTATTAACACATTGGCAGCCCCAACTGGTTACAGACACAGATTTCCAATCCAAAACAGGATTATGAGACTGTAACCAAGGGAAACCCAGCACGATAATGTCATGCAGATTATACAGAACCAAAAATTTGCAGCTCTCCTGATGATCAGGTTCAACCCTCATTATCACCTGAGTAGAGAACTGAGGTTTATTCTCAGCCAAAGGGGTAGAATCGATCCCCAGTAGGGGAATAGACTTCTGTAGGGGTATCAAGGGAAACCCACAACGTTTAGCGAAATCAAAATCCATCAGGTTAATAGCTGCTCCCGAATCAACGAAAGCCTGAGCAGAAAATGAGGACAGAGAGCATATCAGAGTAACAGTTAATAAAAACTTAGTCTGAACACTACCCAAGACAACTGAGCGTGCAAAACGTCTTCCCCGCTTAGGGCAGACTGAAATAGCATGAGAGGCATCACCACAGTAGAAACATAACCCATTGCGCTTTCGAAACTCATGACGCTGTGCCCCAGAAACCACTCTATCACACTGCATGGGTTCAGAAGCAGGTTCACAAGGCAACACTATTCCACGCATACTTCTCCGCTCACGCAAACGTCTGTCAATTTGAATCGCTAATGACATAGAATCATTGAGACCAGAGGGGACAGGGAATCCCACCATAACATCCTTTACATTATCTGACAGACCCTTCTGAAAAAGGGCTGCCAAAGCATCGTCATTCCATTTGGTCAGGACTGCCCACCTACGGAATCTCTGACAGTATAACTCAGCGTCATCAAGCCCCTGATTTAATGCCAACAAGGCTTTTTCAGCTTGATCAGTGACATTAGGCTCATCGTACAATAACCCCAAGGCCTGAAAAAATGTATCAACATCACTCAAAACAGGATCCCCAGGTGTCAGGTAAAAAGCCCAATCCTGAGGATCGCCGCGCAGGAGAGAGATGACAATTTGAACCTGCTGCGCTGCGTTCCCTGAGGACTTAGCTTTTAAGGCAAAAAACAATTTACAATTATTTTTGAAATTCAGAAACTTGGCTCGATCCCCAAAAAACAAATCTGGCATGGGAATCCTAGGTTCTACAACAGGCAACCTAGCAAGATAGGTAGCAATACTCTGAACCTCAGTGGCAAGCTGATCCACATGGCCAGACAACTGTGCAAACTCCATTGAGAGAAAAAAATCCCCCCAGCACCCAAGATTACAGAGGGAAAAAAAAAAATGCAACAAAAAAAAAATATTCTGACAAACTCTGACAACCCCTTTTTTTTTTCTTTCAAAAAATTTTTTCCCTTTGGTTACCATATAAATTTTCTTTTGGCCGGTGTACGTTATGATTTGGTTTCTGAGGAGTGCAGGTAAAAAGGCAATACCCAAGCAGTTGGAATCTATGAGTTTGCAGAACCCGACTAACCACCAAACAAAGGCCCGGGAGCTTCCTACGTGGTCCGACCCTCGTCACAGCCTGGAAAATAATATACCAAAGATAGAAAGGGAAAGCTATCTGCCCCGGGGCAGATCCCCAAAAACAAAAAGGGGCCCCCAAACATGTAATGGCATTTAGACAAAAGAAATACTGACACAGACAAAAATAGTATGAGGAAACGTTGGGCCCAAAACTAACTAAATAGAAAAAATAGGAAGGGCCCTTTCCTGCACCCCAAAAAAAACCCTGAAAGACCAATTTACAAAATTTCAAAACACCGAATCACACGACCTCTACCACCAATTAGTTCTTGGTGAACAAAATCAAAACAGCACCACGAAAAAACGGAAAAAAACAAAGTACAAACATCGGCTAAAAAACTGGAGGCAAAAGCCCCCGGGGGGACCGAAGGCCCCCCAAAAATGAGACAAAATGCAAAAATCAAGCACAAAAGCAAAAGAAGAAAAGTTTATCTTTACAGGAGATCAGACCACACAGCGGGGTACAAAGGAAACAGGAATCAAGGTTGGACCAGAACAATTACACGGCAACCCGTGGGAAGTGACCCTTAATAAGACCAGCGTAACACCTGATTCCCCAATCCCACAATCTTACGGACATCCAGACCGCTTGAACCCCAGAGGGGACCTCGCTCAAACTCTTCAATCCATTCCAACAGGCAGATTACATTAAAGAGGAAAAAAAATAAATGAACTTTTTTGAATTTACCAAATGGCTGCAATAAAACAAAGAGTGAAAATTTAAAGGGTCGGAAAACTTTTCCGTACCATGTATAAAAACAATTAAAAAAAGACATGCAAGAGGTAAAGAAATACCTACGGGGGACAAAAAAACTGATTGATAAAGCATGGCTTAATGGGGTCCCCCATTAGTGGGAAGAAAGTGGAAAATGGAGCGAGCCTCCCCAGAAACTGGAGCATTAGGTGGTTCCCTCGAGAGGCTGACTTTCCAAAGGGGTTGGCCAACATGGAGAGGGAAGGCAGGGGAATTGCAGCAGACAGACCCTGCAATGTGGTCCTGACACCACGCAAAAGGACCTCTTCGTACTACTTGTTGCTAAATTGGGATTCCTGGGTTCCAATTTGTCAACAGGGTTCCATGGCCGAACTTACTGCAACGCTGGGGTATGGACCCACTGCACCACGGACCGTTTTACCCTGGAGGAGATGACAAGTGCTACGGGTTTTCATTGGCCCTGAGGTGAGGATATTCGGACCATAGGTAACAGTCCACCAAATTCCACTCCAGGGCAGTCCCGATACTGCAGCAGGAACAAAGGGTGGAGTCCCTATATATCACCTGCTGGAGGGATGGCCATGGATGCAGATCTCTGCAGGACAGAATGGATACAAATTCCGTACAGTTCGGTGGGTACCCATGACCCCAAAAGCCGAGCTGGAAACAGCACAAGGAGCTCAAGGAGGTGGTCAGGGGGGGGGAGCAGAGCGAAACATGGGGCCTGGGTGGTACTTTAAAGGCTGCGAAGGGCGGCGTAGCAATTGTCTTACTCACTGGACGGGTGAACACACCTTACAAATTAAAGGGAATCTTCACCCCAAAATTGCCAAATCAATAAAGATATGGTGAATAGTGCGTCCCATAACAAAGCAACGGGGATCATAATCATGATACCCCCGTTTTCAATCAAAATGCCTTTGTAAACTTCGTTTTTTTCCTGTCAATTATGGCATCGGTCGGAGGGGCGGGGTTTTCCATCCTCACCCCCCACACTCCTCGGCATTTCCCTTTGGCTTCCGCTGTGAAAACCAACAGACGGGTTCATTTCCCGCAAGTAATTAAATTCGGGGGGCGCAGCGCATTCTTTGCCCCATGGGCAAAGCTAAAATCAGTACAGCGATCACTGCTCTTTCCTTGCCCGGAAATGACTGTTGCCTTGGATGACTTCCAGGGCAAGGAAAGAGCACCACGCTGTACTGATTTTTTGCTTTGCCCACTGCGGGCAAAGCACAGCGCATGCCGCCCCGAATTTGAATTG
>JARQOD010004401.1:0-55192 GCA_033576555.1 Oophaga sylvatica
CCCACGCCAATTTTTTTCGAGGGGATCCCCTATTTTTGTTAATCAGCCAAGATATGCAGACTGCTGTGGCCTGGTATTATCAGGCTATCAAGGTCCATGGATCTTGGCTCCTTAACAGCCTGAAAATCCAGGCCTCAGCAGTCTGCTTCATCTGGCTGGTTAACAAAAATAGGGGGGACCCCACGCCAATTTTTTTCGAGGGGATCCCCTATTTTTGTTAACCAGCAAAGATAAGCAGACTGCTGTGGCCTGGTATTATCAGGCTGGCAAGCAGGGTCGGACTGAGCCACCGGGACACCGGAGAAACCTCCGGTGGGCCCCAGCTCCTGCGTGGTGGGCCCTGATTTGAAAGGATAGGTCGCGGGGCAGAGGGGGGGTGGCCCCGGGCCCCACGCTCTGAGGGGGCCCACCCGGAGCTACGCTACAGTAACTGTATCGGCGTGCACAGCACGCCGATACAGTTACATTCTGCGGCAGAGCAGGGAGAATCGATCTTCCTGCTCTGCCGCCCAGAAGCTATGGGGCCTGAACAGGCGTTGGGGGGGCCCGGTGCCAGCAGTGGGCCCCCCACCCATCATCGGAGGGTCAGCTGTATCGGCATCCAGCCGATACAGCTGACCGCATAGAGAGAGAAGGAGCGAGCGCTCCTTCTCTCCCATAATCCCCCTCTCAGCGTCTGACAGCGGGCGCGATGACATCACCTGCCGGCGCCCGCTGTCAGATGCTGAGAGGGAGAACAGTGAGCAGCACAGGAGCCGGGAGGTGAGTATTGTTTTTTTTTTTTTTAATGGGGGTGCATTATACTACAGAGGCTGTATATGGGGGGTGCATTATACTACAGAGGCTGTATATGGGGGCTGCATTATACTACAGAGGCTCCATATTGGGGTGCATTATACTACAGAGACTCCCTATGGGGATGCATTATACTACAGAGGCTGCCTATGGGGGTGCATTATAATATAGCGGCTGCCTATGGTGGTGCATTATATTATAGACTCTGCCTATGGGGGTTTATTATAATATAGAGGCTGCCTATGGGGGTGCATTATACTATATTGAGGACTATCTGGTGTATTATGCTGTATGGATGCTATCTAGGGGCCATCATACAGTGTTGGACCCATTAAATAGTTTGGGGACATTAAGGGGTCAGTATATATCCAGTGAGGGGCATTATTCTGTGTATAGGGGAGATGTACAGGGGAGACTTGGGACATTATTAAATGTAAAGTGGACACTTATTGTTATAGGGGAACTTGGGTTACTGTGACTGTCAAAGTGGCACACAGGGCATTATTACAGTCTAGGGGACAAAATGTGGTCACTGTTTTCTAGGGCACTTGCACCCGGCATTACTATATTCTAGAGGGGTGCTTTAAAATTTAGAGGTCACACAGAACCACACAGCAGGTGCAGTAATAGGGACACATACGGCAGCAGCAGCAGCAGCTCAGTATTGGGGTATCACGTGCAGTAATAGGGACACATACGGCAGCAGCGGCTCAGTATTGGGGTATCAGGTGCAGAAATAGGGACACATATGGCAGCAGCGGCTCAGTATTGGGGTATCAGCAGGATGAGGAGTTTGTGCAGGTTGAGAATAGTCCAATTGGTGACCAAGACAGTGCTAAAAATATGAGAAGTGAAATGTGTCTTTGTTGTAATCTCTGCAGTCGAGTCCTGGCTGGCGAAGTCGTCATGTCGGTCTGGGCCAGATGGAAAAGAAATGAAAAGTGAACAATTCCATTAGAAAGAACATCAGCGGTAAGTCATTATCTGTACCTGTGCTGTAATCTATTATATGTTCTGTAGGACTGGTATTATTTACCACAGACCATATGGCGGTAATATCAATATTGGTCTTTTTATATATAGATTATTTTTGGCAACAGCGCGGTCATTTGCTGAGGTTCTCTGATTAGGGGCCCACTCAGAAGTTTCGCCCCCACTAAACCAAAACCCTAGCTACGCCTCTGGCTCTCTCTCTAGTCTTTCTTTCTCTCTCTAGTCTTTCTCGCTCTCTGTTCTTTCTTTCTCGCTCTCTGTTCTTTTTTCTCTCTGTTCTTTCTTTCTCTCTCTCTTTTCTTTCTTTCCTCTCTTTCTTTCTCTGTTTGTTCTTTCTCTCTCGCTGCTCTTTCTTTCTTTTCCTCAGTACCAGCCACTGTGCCCTCATTACCAGTCAGTGTGATCAGCAGTGCTAAATGGGTACGCTTGGGGCCAGGATATGGGTGTGATTAGCTGTTAAATGGGTGTGGTCGGGGCGTGGCCTAAAATTTGCAGCGACGCCCTACGCGCGCCGCAGCCTTTAACCCTCTTTCCTGTCTTCAAAATTTGGGAGGTATGCTGTATGACCTCACTACAACTTCTGGCCATGCTCCTGATGAGCGCGACGGATGGTCTCCTGAGGGATCTTCTCCCACACCTGGACTAAAGCATCCACCAACTCCTGGACAGTCTGTGGTGCAACGTGGCATGGCCTAAAATTTGCTGCAGCAGGCACAGCGTGCCACAGCCTTTGTCCCTCTTTCCCTTCTTCAAAGGTTGGGAAGTATGATGGTGGGCCCCAAGAATATTTTTTCTCTGGTGGGCCCAAGGTACTCCAGTCCGACGCTGCCGGCAAGGTCCATGGATATTGGCTCCTTAACAGCCTTAAATACCATGCCTCAGCCGCAGGGGCGTACATAGAAATCATGGGGCCCCATAGCAAAAGTCTGAATGGGCCCCCCCCCAAAAAAAAAACCCAGAGCCATTGTAAATGTAAAGTGCCAGCACAGTGAGGGGACACATTAAACAAAAAAATGTATTATGCCCCCATAGATTGTGCCCCCATAGATGCTCCATAGTATAGGCCCTTATGCTGCCGCAGCTGCTGCAACCAAAAAAAAAAAAAAAGACATACTCACCTTTCGTCGCTGGGGGCCAGGTGCCGGTGTCCTGAGCAGGGGGTGACACCAGGTGCCGATGTCACCGCTCGCTCAGGGCCCCGGCACCTGAGATATTTACCTGTCCTCTCTCCACTGCTGAGTGCCGCTGTCTTCGGGGTCCTCCAGCAGTGAATGATCAGGCAGAGGGCGCTGCGCGCACTAACGACGTCATCGCGCCCTCTGACCTGAACATTGCAGCAAGAGGACTCGAGCAACGGTGGAACGGGACAGGTAAATATCCCTTATACTCACCCTTCCGCCGGCGCGGTCTGTGCAGCCCCTGCTCTTCTCCCACGGTCTCCGCCGCCAGTGTTCAGCGGTCACGCGGGACAGCTCATTAAAGTCATGAATATGTGCGTATTCATGACTGTAATGAGCGGTACCACCTGACTGCTGAACACAGGCGTCGGAGACCGTGGGAGAAGAGCAGGGGCTGCAGAGACCGCACCAGGAGGGGTGAGTATATAGAAGAGCTGCGCTCCCCCTCCCCCGCCGACCCCCTGGTAGTACTGTGTCAGCACAGCTACCCGACCGTCGAGGGCCCCCTCACCTGTCCGGGCCCCATAGCAGCTGCTTGGTCTGCTTCATTCACGGTACGCCACTGCTTCATCAGGCTGGTTAACAAAAATAGGGGGACCCGACGCCATTTTTTTTTCGAAGGGAACCCCTATTTTTGTTAATCAGTTCCCTCTGACGTCACTGATTGTGTCCCTGGCTGACCTGAAGTGAAAGTGGAAAGCAATCAATTAAGCTTTCCACTTCCTCTCCTGTCAGCCAGGAGAGGAACTCATTCATTTGGGGGTTTACTGTGAGGCTGCAGCATTAGCTGCGGTCCCTGCAGTAAACATTAACCCTTTCTGAAGGATTACACCGTGGGACCTGACTGTGCATGGGATAGGTAAGAATAATTTTGCTTTTTTATTTTATTTTTATTACAGGAAATGGTTTTTGCAGTCAAATAAAAGATGGTCAAAAACATGTGTCTTTATTTCATTAAAATGATTTTTAATTAAAGTGTGTGTGTTTTATTTTTATTTCATGCAATAGGATTAATAATTGATAGTTGTCTAATTGACAGCTCTCAATTATTAACCTGGCTTAAGGTCACCTTTCAATTGCAAGGTGGCTTTAACCCATATTAACCCATTCGCCACCGCTACAGGGCAATGGGAATAGACGGGCAAAGTGCCAGAAAGGGCGAATCTAATTATAGATTTGTCTTTTCTGGGGTGTCTGGGGGCAGATGTTAGTAGCCAGGGGGGGGCCAAAAATAATGGTCCCTCTCTGGGCTATTATTATCTGCCCCCATTCGCTGGCTTTGTCTGTCTGGTTGCGAAAATAGGGCGGGAGCCCACGCATTTTTTTTAAACAATTTTACACCTCATATATATATATATATATATATATATATATATATATACATGTCATTGAATTTGTGACACATATATATATATTTATATTTATAGAAGATTATTGTTGTGCACTCGAATCTATAAATGGCGAGGTGCTAGTGTCATGGAATAAATCCCAAACTAGTAATATAAATAGCACTGCACACTCAAGAGGGAATTCCATGCAAAATAGAACAAATTTTATTGATACAACCAACCAATATGAGAAGCATGATAATCAAAGCGTCATAAACATAACGTTTCGACTCTCCCGAGTCTTTTTCAAACGCCGCTATGTAGAAAAAGATAACAAAATATGGTTGAAATAAACAGAAAAAATAACAGATCAATGTAAAAACAATATAATAATGAAAACATTTCACCAATTTTATATAGTGCAAACATTTCACCAATTTTATATAATGGAAAGTGCATGTACCATGGAGACTAACAAGCACCAACCGTATGCCGAAAGTAAAGAAGGTGAATAGTAAAGTGGTGATTGGGATCCACCCAAGGTATGAGTATAGCTAGAAGAATCATGAAGTTAGAAACAATAGAGGACAATTATACCTGAAAAATTGCTTCAGACGAAGTTTTTTTTAAAGAGGCAATTAATGCATTGCTAGATAGAAGGAAATTAGTAACAAGTTAGTTTAGATGAACTGCTGTAGAGGTTAAACACTGGTGAGAGGTATGTATGGAGATAAATACCTGTTGCAATAGAATAGCCTAGAGTCAAAATTAGGAAGAGATGTCTCCCCAAGGTAAGGCCTGGGGTGTAAAAATGTAGGAAGAATAGGGGATTAGAGATATAGAATCAAGATGAAGAGGAAACTCATGAACTAAAATGTGCAGAACATAATTACCTGGATGGTTGTTAGATAAATGGCGATTAGGAACTTTCAAGCTGAAAGGTGTAAAGTCTGTACAGAATAAAAATAATAAAGAAATATATGGAAATACGTGGTAAAAAAGGTAATGGGTTATACTGTGGATATGCACGTTAAAAAGAGTGGGCACTATCACATATGCAAAAGTTAAATGTATTGTCCAGAGTACTTAAAGGCCCTGGAGTCGGAGCTGCGGTAGCAGTAAAATATTTAACAAGCCGGCAAAAGAATTATTCAGAGAAGTCCTGTACACAGCAGAGTTACCTTATGGTGGTGTGAGGCAGCGACGCTCCCGCGTCTTGCTGGGTTATAGTGTGCTGTGGGAATGAACACGCGGGAATAAAAGCCGGCGAGTACCGCCAGACCGGATGTGCGTCATCCGGACCGGAAGTACCATAGAGGGTAATGGAAATGCCACTGCGGCTGCGCAGAGAGCCCTGGGGATGTGAGCCCTGAATGGTGTAATGCGCATGTGTTAAAGGGAGTAGGGGAAACGGTGTAAAAAAGGGAAAGTAGGAGGAAATGGTTAAGAGAGCGATGCAGTAGTGGAAAAATTGTGGAATAAAGTAAAAGAAAGGGGAAAGAGGATAGTGAGAAAAGAGGGAGAGGGGAGGGGGGGGGAAATTTTTTGCAAGAGGCTTGGAATAATCTGGGTGAAACTAATATATAGGGGTTAGATAAGGCGGGTGGAACCTCCTAAAGGAGATGCCATGGGCCGTATGCAATGATTAATCCTATGATGTTAGTGATGTGAACTCACCAGTGTTGGCTACAGTCAGCGGGTCTAAAAAAGATAGAAGACATAATTAGTCAAATAGAAGAGTACAATATATCCCAATTGTAACTAAACAGACCAATCAATTTCACGATTTAATCCTCGTGGTGATAATCCCCTATTCTTCCTACATTTTTACACCCCAGGCCTTACCTTGGGGAGACATCTCTTCCTAATTTTGACTCTAGGCTATTCTATTGCAACAGGTATTTATCTCCATACATACCTCTCACCAGTGTTTAACCTCTACAGCAGTTCATCTAAACTAACTTGTTACTAATTTCCTTCTATCTAGCAATGCATTAATTGCCTCTTTAAAAAAAACTTGTCTGAAGCAATTTTTCAGGTATAATTGTCCTCTATTGTTTCTAACTTCATGATTCTTCTAGCTATACTCATACCTTGGGTGGATCCCAATCACCACTTTACTATTCACCTTCTTTACTTTCGGCATACGGTTGGTGCTTGTTAGTCTCCATGGTACATGCACTTTCCATTATATAAAATTGGTGAAATGTTTGCACTATATAAAATTGGTGAAAGTGTTTCATTATTATATTGTTTTTACGTTGATCTGTTATTTTTTCTGTTTATTTCAACCATATTTTGTTATCTTTTTCTACATAGCTGCGTTTGAAAAAGACTCGGGAGAGTCGAAACGTTATGTTTATGACGCTTTGATTATCATGCTTCTCATATTGGTTGGTTGTATCAATAAAATTTGTTCTATTTTGCGTGGAATTCCCTCTTGAGTGTGCAGTGCTATTTATATTACTATTTATATTTATAGTTCATACACTTCTACATAGTATAATAGCCGCTAATTCAATTGCCGGCTTTTGTGAAAATGCAGAACCCGACATGAAATGACACTTGGTGTACATAGGGTTAACAATGTCTTTTCATGTCCTTTGCTATCTGATTTGCACAAACAATTACATCAGTCTATGTGTGCAAAATTTCACACCTGTAGGGGTTAATTAAAGGTGTAAATTCGTAGCAAAAAAGTCCGTTTTTTTTACAACGAATTTACACCTTTAATTAACCCCTACAGGTGTGAAATTTTGCACACGTAGATTGATGTAATTGTTTGTGCAAATCAGATTGCAAATGACATGAAAAGACATGGTTAACCCTATGTACACCAAGTGTCATTTCATGTCGGGTGCTTCTGTCTTTTCACAGAAGCCGGCTTTACCCGGCAATTGAATCAGAGGCTATTTTACTATGTAGAAGTGTATAAACTATACATATATGTATATATATGTCACAATGACATGTATGTATTCTATGTGTGTATATTTAGTGTTTACAAGGAAATAAAGGTTTTTTTTTAGTTGCGATATTTTGTTCCCATAGACTTACATGGGACTTCCGGTATCGGAATCGGATATCGCCGATATTTAGTGATATCGGCGATACCATTCCGATCCGATATTTTTAGATATCGAGCAGTATCGCTCAACACTAGCTATCATGCCTAAATGTAACTTCATTTCCTTGTTTTGTGAGTTTCTTCACAGATAGTAAATTACTCTCAAGACTAGGCACATAGAGCACATCTTTTAGGCTGCTTTCACATTAGCGTCTTCGTGCGCAGCGTAAAAAGCGCAAATAAGCGCATGCGCCATGCGCCCCATCTTTATAATGGGGGCGCATGGTCATGCGATTGTATGCGTTGTTTTGCGTTTTTGGACGCACACGTAGTTTGGGCGTGTGCGATGTCACAATCCAAACGCAACATGTTGCATTTTTTTTCGCGTCAACAATTTTCAAAAAAGGCGCATGCATACATCTGCGCACGTAATGCGCCGATAAAACGCATTGAAGTCTATGGGGGGCGCATATCGGCGCACTGCTATGCGCACGACAGCGTTACCGTGCGCATGCGCTTTTTGATGTAACTAGTCTCCAGACTGTCTAGACATCTTCTGAACACCTCCCACACCTAGATAAATAAATATTGGGGGTTGGCATTGCTCCACTTTACTATTCAACAGACTATGGAGAGGACAGAAGACCTTTGTGAAAGGACAGAACACCTGTGGACAATGTAAGTATATGAGCTAATGGATGTTTGGATTTTTGGTTTAGCCTAGCAGTGTGTAATTTTTTTTTTTCATTTCATCCTGCAGAATTAACACCACAGGAACAAAGGAGGACCATGCCTTCAAGCCATGAAAATTCACAGAGTGGACAGCCCAGTGAAGTGAGTATATTATCTATTGTTCTTTGATAATTCACTGTCACTTGTACACGTGTCCAATTGTTTTATTTGGTTCACAGAGCTCTTCAAGTGTTGATGAGCCACAGGAGCAGGCAACTCGGGACCAAGCAGCGGTGGCAACATGGCGTGTAAGTATTTAATTTCTTTTTTATACTGTTATCTTTCAAACATAAATGTATTTCTTTCAATTCTAGGTTCCACAACGGGACGAGGAGGAGGACATCAACAACGACCTCCTCATCACATCTGTCCAGGAGCGCATTCCACTGTGGGGCACCCGTGATACCCTGCATTCCGACGCAGTGGCAACCCGGCGGCTGTGGAACGAGGTGGCCAAATCGCTGTGGGATGGATGGGACAATGCCTCAGCTAGGGGTCAAAAGGACTTTTGTAAGTATTGCAACAACGCTGCAGTGAAACAGTAGGCCCCATCCCACCCTTGTATGTATGCCTACCCCCTCCCACCCACCCTTGTATGTATGCCTACCCCTTACCACCCTTGTATGTATGCATGCCTACCCCATCCCACCCTTGTATGTATGCCTACCCCCTCCCACCCACCCTTGTATGTATGCATGGCTACCCCCTACCACCCTTGGATGTATGCATGCCTACCCCCTCCCACCCACCTTTGTATGTATGCCTACCCCTTACCACCCTTGTATGTATGCCTACCCCATCCCACCCTTGTATGTATGTAGTCAGGGGACACAGAAGCGTGTTTGATGTGATGAATCCAGGTCCAAAGTAAATTATTTAAAAATTATTTTTTACTTTGACAGTGAAGAAAGTCAAAACTAGATGGCGTTCCATGAAGGACCGCTTTAATCGGGACCTGAGGCAGGAAGGGCAGGTTAGAAGCGGTGCTGGTGCAAGGACAAGGAAGTACAAGTACCATCGGCTCCTCAGCTTTCTGAGACCTGTCCTTGCACGTCGAGTGTTAGTATTTATATTTTTTTTAACATTGTGCTGTTACCTGAATATTTATTTTCAGCAGTATTTTGCAAATGTACAAATATAATTTTTTGAATACTAATTTTGCCTTTTTCCTAATTTCACAGAACACATAGCAGCACCGTACAATCTGGAGCGGTCCCTCATGGCACGCCATCTGACCCGTCCCAGCTATCCGACAGTCTTGCGGTAAGTATGCCTGCAACACACTCTGGAGAACCGGTAGCCGGTACATCCGGTCTTCCCCTGTCCCAAACCTCTGTCGCACCTTTTTTGGCCTCTTCACGCCAGCGGCAGCGGGTTTGGGACAGGCCACTCATGCCTGAGTTTTTACATTTGAGCACAGTGTTCCAGAATTGCTATAAGACGCTGGGTGACACAGTGTCTAATGGTTTGTCCAATGTCAACCAACGCCTTGACGCAATGGCCGCTGAGCTCCAGAGACCGGCAAGACATTTTTTTAGTGCCATAGAGAAAGGCATGTCGGAAAACCTAACGCCGGAACTCCAGCTTGCTGTGATGCAGGCCTGCAATGCCGCATTTGTCAGTGCTATGCAGCAGACTCGGTTCATGCAGCCACCACCAGCGGCTGCTTTTCCAACACTCCCACCGCTTTCAAGTCTCAGTATACCGAGTTCTGCTGCATATCATTGTGCGGCCCCAACTTTGTCCACAGCCGCCCAACAACAATACACAATGACGGGTACAGAGGGACGCCAATATACTGCGCCGCCGATTCCTGCTCCTGTGACTATGTCCACCAGCACCATGCCGGGCCACTTCAGCCAACAGACACCGGGTACAGATCCTGGAAGGACTTCAACCAGGCTGTCCACAATCACGCAGACACTGGGTCCTGGTAGGCCGAGGACGTCCACCACCACAACGCCGGGCCAACAAACCGACCAGATGGCGAGTCCAGCGTCGACACCCAGCAACAGGCCACAGTCAAGAAGCCGCAGAGATCGCAGCCACCGGACACAAAGGCATCGAAGGAGAACTGTACACGTGTCTCCACCATCACCTCCAACATCACTTCCCAGTTTATCTTTCCCTTCCCATTCACCTCAACATGTTTCTACCTGCAGTATTCCTGATCTACCTTCAAGCTTACTGGACACCTCCCCTTCTCCCAACCCAAACCAATCTCCAAGTTTACCATCCCCCTTTGCCCATAATTTTCCCCTTTTTCATAATGTCTCTAAAATATTGAGTAAATGTTGTAATTTTCTCATCAATCAATGACTGTTTTTTGAGTACTTCGTCACCGGCAACACACCGTGCGCCTTATACACAAAAGTTTGGGAGGGGGGTGCCATACATACAAGTGAGGATGGGAGGGGGTAGGCATGCATACAAGAGTGGGAGGGGGTAGGCATACATACATACATACAAGGGTGGGAGGGGGTAGGCATGCATACAAGGGTGGGTGGGAGGGGGTAGGCATACATACAAGGGTGGGTGGGAGGGGGTAGCCTGACCTAAAGAAAACAAATACATATTTTTGAAATAAAGGTAATAGGTGTTTTATTAACAGCAAAGCGAATAATTTTCATGAATAAGTATTGTATCAATTTGACATCACATAACAAAAACCCTAAACCATTTGATCCTGCCATGACAAACGCCCAACATCTGAAACAAAATATGCGGCAAAACGATCCCTCATTTGTACTATTTCAAATGTTGTCCTCAGAGGGTGTTGCTGGAAATCGGGTAATGGGTTACAAACCGGTTCGTCAAGTTCCACATTGGGTCGCTCTTTAGCCATGATGTAGTTATGGAGAACCACACACGCCTTGACTACCTCATCCACTGTCTCAATTTTAAGATTTATTGAGGTTTGCAAAATGCGCCATTTGGAGACAAGGATACCAAAGGCGCACTCCACAGTTCTTCGTGCCCTGGACAGTCTATAGTTAAAGATCCTTTTAGTATGGTCCAAGGCCCGACTAGAGTAAGGTTTCAGGAGGTTTGTACACATCTGAAAAGCCTCATCCCCAACCACAACAAACGGCAATGCAGGTCCGTCAGTGTTGGGAAGAGGTTGTGGCTGTGGGAAATTGAAATTATTCAGATATAAGCGTTGGCCCATGTCAGAGTCTTTAAATGTGCTTGAATCATTAGCACGTCCAAATGATCCAATGTCCACCGCCACAAAGCTGCAGTCCGCACCTGCAATGGCCATGAGCACAGTTGAAAAATATTTCTTATAATTGAAGTACTGAGAACCTGTTTTAGCCGGTTTGGTAATCCGGATATGTTTCCCATCCACAGCTCCAATACAGTTTGGAAAATCACAAATTTCCTGGAATTTGACTGCTTTGGCCTTCCATAATTCCGTGGTGGGTAGGGGTAAAAATTCTTCACGAAGAACGTCCCATAAAGCCCGGCAGGTGTCCGCAACAATCCCAGAAAGTGTTGAAATACCAATCCGGAACTGAAAATGGAGCGATGTTAAAGTCTCTCCGGTAGCAAGGAATCTAATAAACAAAAAAATTATAAGTACATTGCAGAACAATAATTATTACAGTGGTTTAGCTTGAAATATTACGTACCTTAGTGTCACCAGCAGACGTTCCTCTGGAGGAATCGCTCTCCGGAGCTGGGTATCCTGCCTGGTGATGGCTCCTTCAACGCGCCGAAGCAAATACCGGAAACTGTCTTGACACATCCTCGTATACTCGTAATACTTGTCCGGATTATCATTTAGTTCCCTGAATAAACAGTGGTAAGCTCCAAAGCTCTCACGGACTTCCACAATAGGGTGTCGCCAAAATCGCCTACGCCGTCTTCTGCGTCTTTCTCTCTTCCGTTCGTCATCACAAGCAGCAACAAAAGCAAGAAACAAGCCGAGTTCCAAATCAAGATTGCGGTACAAGGTGTCCATGTTAAGATCCATGATGAGTGAGTAGCATACAGGAAAAAAATGGGATGATTTCAGTCCTGCAAGGGTATATAAACAGAAATACTATGAGGCACGCCCACTGTAGTGCCATTGGATGTGTACTTTTATCTATGAATGCCATCTCTCCCTTGGTTTCAGGTTTAAAAATCTTGCGTTTAAAAACGCAAACGCATAAAAAACGCATACCAACGCTTGTAAACGCAGCGTTTTTCAACGCATACGTCAAGCGCATGCGTCGGGAAAATAGTGCGTTGACATGCGTTTTTTCATGCGTTTTATAATGCGTTAACAACGCTGCGCACGAAGACGCTAATGTGAAAGCAGCCTTACTGGGATCTTCCTGCTTTGTGTTGGTGAGATTTGACAATCAATATAACCATCTCCTATGCCTTCATGTACTGACCATTAGCCATAATCACTTTCTCTGACTTATTTTGATTAAGCTTAGAAAAGAAGTCTCTGTTATTAGTCATGTGACTAGTTGCTCCAGAGTCTATACACCATGCATGCTTTGATGTATTTGCACTGACAGTAAATGCAATTTCAGTATTCACAGAATCAATTTCTCCAGACACAGTACTCTTAACCCTTTGCTGACTGTTTTGCTTTTTCAGCTGATTCATTCTAGCTTTCCAAACTGTGCAGTCGGCTTTCAAATGTCCTGATTTCTTTCAAACAAAACATTCACGTGTTTCTTTTAGGTGCTTTCTGTTATCATATAGACTCAGTATTTGTAAAGCAGACTCTGTCTTGGTGCTTATATATTCTGCCTTCCGTTTATATTCATCTATAAGCTTCCCTCTTACATACTCCAGAGTAAGCTCATCATCTGGGCGCGCATCTAGTGCGGTCACAAGCGTGTCATAGCTCTCTGGAAGACCACTAAGCAGTAATGCGGCTACATGAAAGTCCTTCAGATCTTCCCCAATGCCTCTCAAGCGTTCTACAAGCTCTAGAATACTCCTGATATACTCCTGCATATCCTGGCCTTTCTGTAGCTTAGACTGGTACAGTTTTATCATAAGATACAGTTTATTGCTTAAATTTATTCCTCTCATGTACCTTTTGCAGCTGCTCCCACATTTCTCTTGCAGTATCACATTTACACATATGAACAATCTGATCATCATCTATGCTGAGTGATATGGTACTCTGTGCTTTCTGATCCATCTCTATCCACTCCTGTGGTACTGGGTCAGGTTTAGGCTCATGTGTGTATTTCCACGTACCTTCCCTTATCAGCAGCATCTTCACTTTGAATTTCCAGGATTGATAGTTCTGGTTAGTGAGACTTGGTACTGTAAACTTCATGGAGTTGCTGCTGCTGGTGGCCATCTTTGCTGTCTTTCTTTCTTTTCTTTTCTCTGTGTTCTGGGGATCTCTGGGACTCTAGGACTCTGGGCACTCTGGGAACTCTGGGCCCATAACCTGTTAGCAGCGGATTAACCAGTGTAACATCCGGAGTCAGCAACAGAGAATGTAGATTTATCCACATCCAGTATAGACAGCTTACAACACAGCATGAAATGTGATCAGCCTGATATCTGCTATGGCTGCAGCATGAAAAACATTACAACAACACAGGAAGAGAAGGAGGAGGCATCCAGTCTGTGAGTGAGGGTTTTTTTTTTCAGCAAAACTTTGTTAACAACCTCACAATATGCACAACATATCAAACAGTACAGTAGTAGTTGTTGCAATACATACAAATCAATATGCATTATTCCAACATAATGACATAAAAACCCACAGTGGTGACAGAAATAACTTGAATCTGACAAAAGTAATAATAAATAAAAAATCTATGAAAATGAGCAAATGAAAGTCAGACACTGCGTTTCAACCATGCTTCCACAGAATTTGATAAAAAAATAAAACTCATGAAATAGGCCTGGACAGAAATGATGTTACCCTTAACTTAATATTTTGTTGCACAACCTTTTGAGGCAATTACTGCAATCAAACGATTCCTGTATCTGTCAATGAGACTTCTGCACCTCTCGACAAGTATTTTGGCCCACCCCTCAAGAGCAAACTGCTCCAGTTGTCTCGTTTTTGAAGGTTGTCTTTTCCAGACCGCATGTTTCAGCTCTTTCCAAAGATACTCAATAGTATTTAGGTCAGGGCTCATAGAAGGCCACTTCAGAATTTTAGCTGTGTGTTTTGGGTCATTATCCTGTTGCAAGACCCATGACCTGCGACTGAGACTAAACTTTCTGACACTGGGCATCATATTTCTCTCTAGGATCCCTTGATAGTCTTGAGATTAAATTGTACCCTGCACAGATTCTAGACACCCTGTGCCAGATGCAGCAAAGCAGCCCCAGAACATAACAGAGACTCCTTTATGTTTCACAGTAGGGACAGTGTTTTTTTCTTGATATGCTTCATTTTTCCATCTGTGAACATAGAGTTGATGTGCCTTGCCAAAAAGTTCCATTTTTGTCTCATCTGTCCATAGCCCAGAAGCTTTGTGGCTTGTCAACATGTAGTTTGGAAAATTCCAGTCTGGCTTTTTTATGATTTTTTTTCAACAACGGTGTCCTCATTGGTCGTCTCCCATGAAGTTCACTTTGGCTCATACGACGGATGGTGGGATCTGACACTGATGTTCCTTGAGCTTAAAGTTCACCTTTAATCTGTTTAGAAGTTTTTCTGGGCTCTTTTGTTACCATTTGTATTATCCGTCTATTTAATTTGTCATCAATTTTCCTCCTGCAGCCACATCCAAGGAGGTTGGCTACAGTCCCATGGAGCTTAAATTTCTGAATAATATGTGCAACTGTAGTCACAGGAACATCAAGCTGCTTGGAGATGGTCTTATAACTTTTACCTTTAACATGTTTGTCTATAATTTTCATTCTAATCTCATGAGACAACTGTTTCCTCTGGTCCATGTTGAGTGTGATACACACCATGTCACCAAACAGCACAGTGAGTATCTGTAGCCCTCTATACAGGCCCACTCACTGATTCCAAGATTGTAGACACCTGTGATGCTAATTAGTGGACACACCTTGATTTAACATGTCCCTTTTGTCACATTATTTTAACCCCTTCACCCCCAAGGGTGGTTTGCACGTTAATGACCGGGCCAATTTTTACAATTCTGACCACTGTCTCTTTATGAGGTTATAACTCTGGAACGCTTCAACGGATCTTCGCGATTCTGAGAATGTTTTCTCGTGACATATTGTACTTCACGTTAGAAGTATAATTTCTTCGATATAACTTGCGTTTATTTTTGAAAAAGACACAAATATGGCGAAAATTTTGAAAATTTTGCAATTTTCAAACTTTTAATTTTTTTCCCTTAAAACAGAGAAATATGTCACACAAAATAGTTAAGAAATAACATTTCCCACATGTTTACTTTACATCAGCACAATTTTGGAACCAAAATTTTTTTTTGTTCGGAAATTATAAGGGTTAAAAGTTGACCAGTGATTTCTCATTTTTACAACAAAATTTACAAAGCCATTTTTTTTAGGGACCACCTCACATTTGAAGTCACTTTGACGGGTCTATATAGCAGAAAATACCAAAAAGTGACACCATTCTAAAAACTGCACCCCTCAAGGTACTCAAAACCACATTCAAGAAGTTTATTAACCCTTCAGGTGCTTCACAGGAGCTGAAGCAACGTGGAAGGAAAAAATTAATATTTAACTTTTTAGCCACAAAAATGATCTTTTACAAACTTTTTTTTTATTTTGACAAGGGTAAAAGGAGAAAATGGGCAGATAAAGTTGTTGTGCAATTTCTCCTGAGTACGCCAATACCCTATATGTGGGGGAAAACCACTGTTTGGGCACACGGCAGAGCTCGTAAGGGAAGGAGCGCCGTTTGACTTTTTCAAACTAAAATTGGCTGGAGTTGAGATTGGACGCCATGTCGTGTTTGGAGAGCCACTGATGCGCCTAAACAGTGGAAACCCCCCACAAGTGACACCATTTTGGAAACTAGACCCCCTAAGGAACTTATCTAGATCTGTTGTGAGCACTTTGAGCCCCAAAGTGTTTCACAAAAGTTTATAATGCCTGGGTGTGAAAAAAAAAAAACAATTTTCCACAAAAATGATTTTTTAGTCCCAAATTTTTGATTTTTCCCAAGGAAATTGGACCCCAAAAGTTGTTGTCCAATTTGTCCTGAGTACGCTGATACCCCATATGTGGGGGGGGGGAACTGTTTGGGCGCACGGCAGGGCTTGGAAAGGAAGCAGTAACGTTTTGGAATGCAAACATTGATGGGGTCATGTTCCGTTTGTAGTGCCCCAGATGAGCCTAAACAGTGGAAACCCCCCACAAGTGACCCCATTTTGGAAGCTAGACCCCCTAAGGAACTTATCTAGATCTTTGGTGAGCACTTTGAACCCCCAAGTGCTTCACACAAGTTTATAATGCCCGGGCATGAAAATAAAAATCCTATTTTTTTCCCACAAAAATTATCTCTTAGTCACTAATTTTTTATTTTCCCATAGGTAACAGGAGAAATTGGACCTCAAAAGTTGTTGTCCAATTTGTCCTGAGTACGTTGATTCCCCATATGTGGGGGGAACCACTGTTTGGGCGCATGGCAGAGCTCGGAATGGAAGTAGCACCATTTGACTGTTTCCAACCAAAATTGGCTGGAATTGAGATTGGACGCCATGTTGCATTTGGAGAGTCCCTGATGTGCCTAAACAGTGGAAACCCCCCACAAGTGACCCCATTTGGGAAACTAGAACCCCTAAGGAACTTATCTAGATCTTTGGTGAACAATTTGAACCCCCAAGTGCTTCACACAAGTTTATAACGTAGAGCCGTAAAATTAAAAAATCATATTTTTTTCCACAAAATTGATCTTTCACCCCAATTTTTATTTTCCCAAGGTAACAAGACTCCAAAAGTTATTGTGCAATTTGTCCTGAGTACGCTGATATCCCATATGTGGGGGTAAACCACTGTTTGGGTGCATGGCAGAGTTTGGAAGGGAAGAGCGCCGTTTGACTTTTTCAACGCAGAAATTGGCTGGATGCCATGTCGTTTTGGAGAGCTCTGATCTGCCTAAACAGTGGAAACCCCCCACAAATGACACCATTTTGGAAACTAGACCCCTCAAGGAACTTATCTAGATGTGTGGTGAGCACTTTGAACCCCAAAGTGCTTCACAGAAGTTTATAACGTACAGCCGTAAAATAAAAAATCTTTTTTTTTTTTACAAAAATGATTTTTTCGCCCCAATATTTTATTTTCACAAGGGTAACAGGAGAAATTGGACCCAAAAGTTGTTGTCCAATTTGTCCTGAGTACGCTGATACCCAAATGTGGAGAAAACGACTGTATGGGTACACGTCAGGGCTCGGAAGGGAAGTAGTGACGTTTTTGGATTGCAGACTTTGATGGAATGGTCTGGGCGTCATGTCGCATTTGGAGTGCCTCTGATGTGCCTAAACAGTGGAAACCCCCCACAAGTGACCCCATTTTGGAAATAGACCCCACAAGGAACTTATCTAGATGTGTGGTGAGCACTTTGAACCCCGAAGTGCTTCCCAGAAGTTTATAACGTACAGCCGTAAAAATAAAAAATCCTTTTTTTTTTTACAAAAATGATTTTTTCGCACCCATATTTTATTTTCACAAGGGTAACAGGAGAAATTGGACCCCAAAAGTTGTTGTCCAATTTGTCCTGAGTACGCTGATACCCAACATGTGTGAGAAAACGACTGTATGGGTACACGTCTGGGCTCGGAAGGGAAGTAGTGACGTTTTGGATTGCAGACTTTGATGGAATGGTCTGGGGCGTCATGTCGCATTTGGAGAGCCCCTGATGGCCTAAACAGTGGAAACCCCCCACAAGTGACCCCATTTTGGAAAATAGACCCCACAAGGAACTTATCTAGAGTATGTGTGAGCACTTTGAACCCCAAGTGCTTCACAGAAGTTTATAACGTACAGCGTAAAAATAAAAAATCCTTTTTTTTTTTACAAAAATGATTTTTTCGCCCCCAATATTTTATTTTCACAAGGGTAACAGGAGAAATTGGACCCCAAAAGTTGTTGTCCAATTTGTCCTGAGTACGCTGATACCCAACATGTGTGAGAAAACGACTGTATGGGTACACGTCTGGCTCGGAAGGGAAGTAGTGACGTTTTGGATTGCAGACTTTGATGGAATGGTCTGGGGGCGTCATGTCGCATTTGGAGAGCCCCTGATGCGCCTAAACAGTGGAAACCCCCCACAAGTGACCCCATTTTGGAAAATAGACCCCACAAGGAACTTATCTAGATGTGTGGTGAGCACTTTGAACCCCGAAGTGCTTCCCAGAAGTTTATAACGTACAGCCGTAAAAATAAAAAATCCTTTTTTTTTTTACAAAAATGATTTTTTTCGCACCCAATATTTTATTTTCACAAGGGTAACAGGAGAAATTGGACCCCAAAAGTTGTTGTCCAATTTGTCCTGAGTACGCTGATACCCAACATGTGTGAGAAAACGACTGTATGGGTGCACGTCTGGGCTCGGAAGGGAAGTAGTGACGTTTTGGATTGCAGACTTTGATGGAATGGTCTGGGGACGTCATGTCGCATTTGGAGAGCCCCTGATGCGCCTAAACAGTGGAAACCCCCCACAAGTGACCCCATTTTGGAAAATAGACCCCACAAGGAACTTTTCTAGAAGTGTGGTGAGCGCTATGAAGCCCCAAGTGCTTCACAGAAAATTTATAACATACAGCCGTAAAAACAAAAAAATCATTTTTTTTTTACAAAAATGATTTTGTTGCCCCCAGTTTTTTATTTTCCCAAGGGTAACAGAAGAAATAGGACAAATTGCACAATAACTCTTGGGGTACAGAGTACGCTGATACCCCATATGCGGGGGTAAACTACTGTTTGGGCGCATGGCAGAGCTCAGAAGTGAAGGAGCACCGTTTGACTTTTTCAACGCAGAATTGGCGGGAATTGAGATCAGACGCCATGTCACATTTGGAGAGCCCCTGATGTGCCTAAACAGCAGAAACACCCCAATTCTAACTCCAACCATAACCCCAACATACCCCTAACCCTAGTCCCAACCCTAACCACAAACCTAACCCTAACACACCCCTAACCCTAATCCCAACCATAACCCTAATACT
Organism: Oophaga sylvatica; assembly: GCA_033576555.1. Lineage (NCBI taxonomy): Eukaryota > Metazoa > Chordata > Amphibia > Anura > Dendrobatidae > Oophaga > Oophaga sylvatica. The sequence continues at coordinate 19,193 of JARQOD010004401.1, forward strand.
AACTTTAGCGCCAATCCTAACCCTAACTTTAGCCGCAACACTAACCCTAATGGGAAAATGGAAATAAATACATTTTTTTAATTTTATTATTTTTCCCTAACTAAGGGGGTGATAAAGGGGGGTTTGATTTACTATTTATAGCGGGTTTTTGTGATTGGCAGCTGTCACGCTAAAAGACGCTTTTTATTGCAAAAAGTAGTTTTTTGCATCACCACATCTTGAGAGCTATAATTTTTGCATATTTTGGCCCACAGAGTCACGTCAGGTCTTATTTTTTGCGGGACGAGGTGACGTTTTTATTGGTACCATTTTTGAGCACGTGACATTTTTTGATCGCTTTTTATTTCGATTTTTGGGAGGTTAGAATGAACAAAAATCAGCAATTCATGAATTTCTTTTGGGGGAGGCGTTTATACCGTTCCGTGTGTGGTAAAATTTATAAAGCAGTTTTATTCTTCGGGTCAGTACGATTACGGCGATACCTCATTTATATCATTTTTTTATGTTTTGGTGCTTTTATAGAATAAAAACAATTTTATATAAAAAATCATTATTTTTGCATCGCTTCATTCTGCGAGCTATAACTTTTTTATTTTTTCGCTGATGATGCTGTATGGCGGCTCGTTTTTTGCGGGACAAGATGACGTTTTCAGCGGTACCATGTTTATTTATATCTGTCTTTTTGATTGCGTGTTATTCCACTTTTTGTTCGGTGGTATGATGATAAAGCATTGATTTTTTGCTTAGTTTTTTTTTTAAGGGTTCACTAAAGGGGTTAACTAGTGGGACAGTTTTATAGGGGGGGTCGTTACGGACGCGGCGATACCAAATATGTGTACTTTTATTGTTTTGTTTTTTTTATTTACAGGAAGAAATGAATTTATTGGGGAATATTTTATTTTTTTTTTTATGATTTTTTTTACCACTTTTTATTTTTATTTTTTTAACTTTTTTACTTTGTCCCAGGGTGGGACATCACTGTATTTTAGCAGATCGCTGGTGTGACAGTGTGTAGCCCTGGTGTTAGGCACACGCAGTACCCTGGAGAGTGTGTGGAGAGATAGCAGTTTAATGCTCAATACCCATTCACTCAACATACACTAGACACACCCTTAGGGTAGTTTAGTCACTTGTGAGGGAGTGGTCGGTGTATATTTGTTGGGTGATTAAGTAGTCAGTTTCCTGTCTTCGGACAGAGCAGACGTGTGGAGTCTAGCTGGGACTTGGAGGGAGGAAGCAGTCCAGCCTGGTTCTATCAGCAGTTCAGCAAGTGGAGGCCAGTAAGGGCGAGATATAGATCACCTCAGCCTGGTCAGAGCTGTACCTCACTTGAAGACATTGACAAAGAAAGAAGAGCTTAGTACAGAAATACTTCAGTCTCCTGTCCCAAGGACAGTGAAAGGTTCAGAGACGTGCTCCTGCCTAGTGGATTACTGAGAGTCTGGTAACTAACTCTGAAGGAAGAGAAGAAGGGAGTGATTATATGACTTTTTGCAAGTGTGAGTGTTTATGCTACAAGCGAGGACAAGGCGAAAGGCACAGTGGAAAGGAATATTTGAAAAGTGCTTTTGGATTGAAGAAGTCCTGCACATTGTTACCGGTCACTGGGGACCGAAGGATCACTAAAGCTTCACGCTTAGTGGTAAGAAAACCAGAGGCTTATCGGACCTTAGGTCGTGGCAAGCATCCCTGAAGAGTCAGTACGTATCTGGGGTCAGGGAGAGTGAGAACCTTGAGCCTGATCAGCAAGAATAGGAACTCAGCTCTCTCACAGGAAGGCTCCGACCACAAAAACGACCGGGCAGAACAGCTTTGGAATAGCTGGAGTTATAGAGGGAACTACGCTTCAGGCTGGTTGGACTCATCAACATTGGACAGTAAAGGAGGCCCCTAACTTGCTCTGCCGTTGCCTCAAAGCTCATCCTCCATCAACCCCATCAGCCTCCCTGGGACCTGCCTGAACAACTTGAAGTAAAGGTATGGAAAGACGCTGATGTGTGAGACTGTGTTATTTGATTGCATTCCTGCACTACCCTATCATTACTATCGACCTGAGGGAAGAGTCCCACCTGTAGGGGACCTGACATCTAGCTGCCTCACCATCCCCTCAGAGATCTACAGCAGCGCTGGTACAAATTACCAGAGACTACAGGTGGCGTCACGAACTGTAAATATATCTATCCCTTGTAAATATACCCCCCAACATACGCCTGACCGCCAGGGCCACAGACCGAGCCACCGCTACCTGTGACAATCCCATAGACTTCTACGGGCTCGGCTCTGAGTACCCCATTGCCCTGGAAACCCACAATTGTGGTGCGTGGTCGACACAAAAATTTGGCGTCACGAACAGGATGCGAAACTCGCAAAATTGCGAGCCCTGTGTGCCTATGGAGTTGTTTTTGTGAAGAAGGACTGTTTGCACTTTTGGCGCCAAAAATCGCCATCTTTGTCGCCATATTCGCGCCCTCAGGCGCTGGAGAAGAAGGTGGGCGTACCTTCGTGGGCGTGTACCCCCCTGTGGCGCGAAGAAAATGCCTGCCCTCTCAAAGTGCTATTACAACATGCGATCCTGCCCTACAGCAAAGGAGGTCCGCCTCCTCTTCACCTTCCCTGCGAGGAGGAGGAGACGCAAACCCCGCCTCCACGGAAGAGACCGGACGTCTCTGGAGGAAGATGAAAGAATCTTCTGGAACATCATGGAAGCAGGACGTGTGCAGCCGAGCAGGGAAGCGGAGGAAGGCAGGCCCCGTGCCCCAGCCAAGCTGCCACCAGCACCGGAGTCATCCGTGGTCCTGCACCTGCAGCAAGCATTGCTGGAAGTTAAAGAGGAAAATGCACGACTAAGAAAGATGATTTTGCCACAATCTGGATTTGAAGAGATCGAGAGACGCCGGCGTACCCAGGAACAGCGGCGGCTGTGGGACGCGGTGTTCTCTCCCCTCGACGACCCCCTACGTCTGGAGTTACCAAAACTTCTGCTGCCCAAGGCAAAGGAGCAACCGGAGGCTGCCCCCGAAAGTACCGATCCTGATCCCACCAGTGAAGCGGTGGAGGCGAAGGAGGTTGAGGAGGTACCGCCAGTTCCGGAACGCCCGCCCGGCCAGGAGGCCGCAGCAGATGATCGATCCCCGGTAGGGACACCGGAGGGGTCCTGTCCGTCATTACCAGACGTGGACTGGGACGAGATGGCGCGCCTGGATGACGTCGCCTATACCGCCCAGTGGGAATGTGAGTGGCAGCGTCGTGAGGAGAAACAACAACGCCAGCAGGAGGAAGAGCGGGAAGCTCAGCGCAACCGACAGCGACAACATGCAGAGCTGATCGCGGACAAGGAGAGTGTCCGGAGAGAGAAAGGTACCCTGAGGGAACCGCGGCGGCAGGGGTGTGTGACTGAGTTCCAGCTCCGGAAGGGCTGGGGCTTCATCCGTGAACCGGGCCTCTACCCAGGGGTCTTTGTCAGCAGGCGTGACGTAGAATCCCACCTGCCGCAAGGCCATCCCGGGAGGGACTTAGTTAATGGAGACATTGTTACATACACACGGCACTGGGGAATGAAGGGATGGTATGCCCTTAACGTCACCATCGTCCGTGACCCCGTCCCCGACGCAGGTGGCGTCACCACTACCGCAGCGTCCCCGTCTCCAGCTCAAACAGTATCCGGCCGTGCCCCAGCATCGCCCCCTGCAGGTACTTCGCAAGTGGAAGCGACACCTGTATACCGTTATCCTTCTACATCGCAACATGCGACCCAGTTTCCATCGCAATCCATAACACGATCAATATCGTTAACTGTGACTCAGATTGAAACGCAATCGGTGTCTCGCAAGGAGAATGTACCCGTTGCGCCCCTAGAGGTTCGCACAAGAACTGTGGCAACTCAAACCCCAATAGCAGGTCACGACTTGTTAGTTCTGGGATCTAGGGATCACCGCATTGTTCCAGCCCCCGGGGTGGAAAATGTATTTGAAAATAATTAAACAGTAAAAGAACCGGTGAGATCCATAAAGGGGTCTACCATAAGTAATGTTGTAAAAAGTTTAAGAATGTTTGCCAATTTTTGCACAAGTTAAATGTGTATATAACGTATATATATATTGCCAAAAATAGAATGCCCGGCTGGGTAATCAGATAAAAAGTTTTTGCACTTTATTATGATGTGATTTGATATAATGTGTCTTTGTTTTACAATGGACTTCGAGGTTGAGGACTGTGCCAGCCCAGAACTTATCTGTATATAGTTGCGCTTCGGTGCCTAATCTTGGTTTTACATAAAACCAGCACAATTACCTCTGAATACAAAACCCGTGTGGTGTGGCACTGAGTGAGGTCTGCATTCGGATGTCCTGCAGCCCACCCAGGACCCACGTTGAAGGTTTGGTGCGGGTCCTTCACAAGCATATTGTCTATTTATATGAAAATGTTATTTAATATTTGTACTTTTCTATATATAATGTTTTGTTCGCAACGTTCAAGACATCCTTACCTCCCGGATGGGACGAATTAATGTTTAATGTTAATGTTTAATGCATAAACAAAACTGTCTCTTTGTATTTTACAGCCCGGGAGTGCTGTCTTTTACCATGGGGGAATGTGTAGCCCTGGTGTTAGGCACACGCAGTACCCTGGAGAGTGTGTGGAGAGATAGCAGTTTAATGCTCAATACTTATTCACTCAACATACACTAGACACACCCTTAGGGTAGTTTAGTCACTTGTGAGGGAGTGGTCGGTGTATATTTGTTGGGTGATTAAGTAGTCAGTTTCCTGTCTTCGGACAGAGCAGACGTGTGGAGTCTAGCTGGGACTTGGAGGGAGGAAGCAGTCCAGCCTGGTTCTATCAGCAGTTCAGCAAGTGGAGGCCAGTAAGGGCGAGATATAGATCACCTCAGCCTGGTCAGAGCTGTACCTCACTTGAAGACATTGACAAAGAAAGAAGAGCTTAGTACAGAAATACTTCAGTCTCCTGTCCCAAGGACAGTGAAAGGTTCAGAGACGTGCTCCTGCCTAGTGGATTACTGAGAGTCTGGTAACTAACTCTGAAGGAAGAGAAGAAGGGAGTGATTATATGACTTTTTGCAAGTGTGAGTGTTTATGCTACAAGCGAGGACAAGGCGAAAGGCACAGTGGAAAGGAATATTTGAAAAGTGCTTTTGGATTGAAGAAGTCCTGCACATTGTTACCGGTCACTGGGGACCGAAGGATCACTAAAGCTTCACGCTTAGTGGTAAGAAAACCAGAGGCTTATCGGACCTTAGGTCGTGGCAAGCATCCCTGAAGAGTCAGTACGTATCTGGGGTCAGGGAGAGTGAGAACCTTGAGCCTGATCAGCAAGAATAGGAACTCAGCTCTCTCACAGGAAGGCTCCGACCACAAAACGGACCGGGCAGAACAGCTTTGGAATAGCTGGAGTTATAGAGGGAACTACGCTTCAGGCTGGTTGGACTCATCAACATTGGACAGTAAAGGAGGCCCCTAACTTGCTCTGCCGTTGCCTCAAAGCTCATCCTCCATCAACCCCATCAGCCTCCCTGGGACCTGCCTGAACAACTTGAAGTAAAGGTATGGAAAGACGCTGATGTGTGAGACTGTGTTATTTGATTGCATTCCTGCACTACCCTATCATTACTATCGACCTGAGGGAAGAGTCCCACCTGTAGGGGACCTGACATCTAGCTGCCTCACCATCCCCTCAGAGATCTACAGCAGCGCTGGTACAAATTACCAGAGACTACAGGTGGCGTCACGAACTGTAAATAATCTATCCCTTGTAAATATACCCCCCAACATACGCCTGACCGCCAGGGCCACAGACCGAGCCACCGCTACCTGTGACAATCCCATAGACTTCTACGGGCTCGGCTCTGAGTACCCCATTGCCCTGGAAACCCACAATTGTGGTGCGTGGTCGACACAAAAATTTGGCGTCACGAACAGGATGCGAAACTCGCAAAATTGCGAGCCCTGTGTGCCTATGGAGTTGTTTTTGTGAAGAAGGACTGTTTGCACTTTTGGCGCCAAAAATCGCCATCTTTGTCGCCATATTCGCGCCCTCAGGCGCTGGAGAAGAAGGTGGGCGTACCTTCGTGGGCGTGTACCCCCCTGTGGCGCGAAGAAAATGCCTGCCCTCTCAAAGTGCTATTACAACATGCGATCCTGCCCTACAGCAAAGGAGGTCCGCCTCCTCTTCACCTTCCCTGCGAGGAGGAGGAGACGCAAACCCCGCCTCCACGGAAGAGACCGGACGTCTCTGGAGGAAGATGAAAGAATCTTCTGGAACATCATGGAAGCAGGACGTGTGCAGCCGAGCAGGGAAGCGGAGGAAGGCAGGCCCCGTGCCCCAGCCAAGCTGCCACCAGCACCGGAGTCATCCGTGGTCCTGCACCTGCAGCAAGCATTGCTGGAAGTTAAAGAGGAAAATGCACGACTAAGAAAGATGATTTTGCCACAATCTGGATTTGAAGAGATCGAGAGACGCCGGCGTACCCAGGAACAGCGGCGGCTGTGGGACGCGGTGTTCTCTCCCCTCGACGACCCCCTACGTCTGGAGTTACCAAAACTTCTGCTGCCCAAGGCAAAGGAGCAACCGGAGGCTGCCCCCGAAAGTACCGATCCTGATCCCACCAGTGAAGCGGTGGAGGCGAAGGAGGTTGAGGAGGTACCGCCAGTTCCGGAACGCCCGCCCGGCCAGGAGGCCGCAGCAGATGATCGATCCCCGGTAGGGACACCGGAGGGGTCCTGTCCGTCATTACCAGACGTGGACTGGGACGAGATGGCGCGCCTGGATGACGTCGCCTATACCGCCCAGTGGGAATGTGAGTGGCAGCGTCGTGAGGAGAAACAACAACGCCAGCAGGAGGAAGAGCGGGAAGCTCAGCGCAACCGACAGCGACAACATGCAGAGCTGATCGCGGACAAGGAGAGTGTCCGGAGAGAGAAAGGTACCCTGAGGGAACCGCGGCGGCAGGGGTGTGTGACTGAGTTCCAGCTCCGGAAGGGCTGGGGCTTCATCCGTGAACCGGGCCTCTACCCAGGGGTCTTTGTCAGCAGGCGTGACGTAGAATCCCACCTGCCGCAAGGCCATCCCGGGAGGGACTTAGTTAATGGAGACATTGTTACATACACACGGCACTGGGGAATGAAGGGATGGTATGCCCTTAACGTCACCATCGTCCGTGACCCCGTCCCCGACGCAGGTGGCGTCACCACTACCGCAGCGTCCCCGTCTCCAGCTCAAACAGTATCCGGCCGTGCCCCAGCATCGCCCCCTGCAGGTACTTCGCAAGTGGAAGCGACACCTGTATACCGTTATCCTTCTACATCGCAACATGCGACACAGTTTCCATCGCAATCCATAACACGATCAATATCGTTAACTGTGACTCAGATTGAAACGCAATCGGTGTCTCGCAAGGAGAATGTACCCGTTGCGCCCCTAGAGGTTCGCACAAGAACTGTGGCAACTCAAACCCCAATAGCAGGTCACGACTTGTTAGTTCTGGGATCTAGGGATCACCGCATTGTTCCAGCCCCCGGGGTGGAAAATGTATTTGAAAATAATTAAACAGTAAAAGAACCGGTGAGATCCATAAAGGGGTCTACCATAAGTAATGTTGTAAAAAGTTTAAGAATGTTTGCCAATTTTTGCACAAGTTAAATGTGTATATAACGTATATATATATTGCCAAAAATAGAATGCCCGGCTGGGTAATCAGATAAAAAGTTTTTGCACTTTATTATGATGTGATTTGATATAATGTGTCTTTGTTTTACAATGGACTTCGAGGTTGAGGACTGTGCCAGCCCAGAACTTATCTGTATATAGTTGCGCTTCGGTGCCTAATCTTGGTTTTACATAAAACCAGCACAATTACCTCTGAATACAAAACCCGTGTGGTGTGGCACTGAGTGAGGTCTGCATTCGGATATCCTGCAGCCCACCCAGGACCCACGTTGAAGGTTTGGTGCGGGTCCTTCACAAGCATATTGTCTATTTATATGAAAATGTTATTTAATATTTGTACTTTTCTATATATAATGTTTTGTTCGCAACGTTCAAGACATCCTTACCTCCCGGATGGGACGAATTAATGTTTAATGTTAATGTTTAATGCATAAACAAAACTGTCTCTTTGTATTTTACAGCCCGGGAGTGCTGTCTTTTACCATGGGGGAATGTGTAGCCCTGGTGTTAGGCACACGCAGTACCCTGGAGAGTGTGTGGAGAGATAGCAGTTTAATGCTCAATACTTATTCACTCAACATACACTAGACACACCCTTAGGGTAGTTTAGTCACTTGTGAGGGAGTGGTCGGTGTATATTTGTTGGGTGATTAAGTAGTCAGTTTCCTGTCTTCGGACAGAGCAGACGTGTGGAGTCTAGCTGGGACTTGGAGGGAGGAAGCAGTCCAGCCTGGTTCTATCAGCAGTTCAGCAAGTGGAGGCCAGTAAGGGCGAGATATAGATCACCTCAGCCTGGTCAGAGCTGTACCTCACTTGAAGACATTGACAAAGAAAGAAGAGCTTAGTACAGAAATACTTCAGTCTCCTGTCCCAAGGACAGTGAAAGGTTCAGAGACGTGCTCCTGCCTAGTGGATTACTGAGAGTCTGGTAACTAACTCTGAAGGAAGAGAAGAAGGGAGTGATTATATGACTTTTTGCAAGTGTGAGTGTTTATGCTACAAGCGAGGACAAGGCGAAAGGCACAGTGGAAAGGAATATTTGAAAAGTGCTTTTGGATTGAAGAAGTCCTGCACATTGTTACCGGTCACTGGGGACCGAAGGATCACTAAAGCTTCACGCTTAGTGGTAAGAAAACCAGAGGCTTATCGGACCTTAGGTCGTGGCAAGCATCCCTGAAGAGTCAGTACGTATCTGGGGTCAGGGAGAGTGAGAACCTTGAGCCTGATCAGCAAGAATAGGAACTCAGCTCTCTCACAGGAAGGCTCCGACCACAAAAACTGACCGGGCAGAACAGCTTTGGAATAGCTGGAGTTATAGAGGGAACTACGCTTCAGGCTGGTTGGACTCATCAACATTGGACAGTAAAGGAGGCCCCTAACTTGCTCTGCCGTTGCCTCAAAGCTCATCCTCCATCAACCCCATCAGCCTCCCTGGGACCTGCCTGAACAACTTGAAGTAAAGGTATGGAAAGACGCTGATGTGTGAGACTGTGTTATTTGATTGCATTCCTGCACTACCCTATCATTACTATCGACCTGAGGGAAGAGTCCCACCTGTAGGGGACCTGACATCTAGCTGCCTCACCATCCCCTCAGAGATCTACAGCAGCGCTGGTACAAATTACCAGAGACTACAGGTGGCGTCACGAACTGTAAATATATCTATCCCCTGTAAATATACCCCCCAACATACGCCTGACCGCCAGGGCCACAGACCGAGCCACCGCTACCTGTGACAATCCCATAGACTTCTACGGGCTCGGCTCTGAGTACCCCATTGCCCTGGAAACCCACAATTGTGGTGCGTGGTCGAGACAACAGTGTGCACAGCACTCTGTCACACCAGCGATCGCTCTGGCATCGCTGCAGGCTTCCTCTGCGCCTGCTCTCAACAGGCACTGAGGAAGCCGCCTCCCTGCAGGACCCCGGCGCCATCTTGGATCCGGGGACCTGGAGGGAGGACGGACCCTCGGAACAGCGCGACACATCGCGCTGCTCTGAGGGTTTCAAGGGGGCGCGCAGGGAGCCCCCTGCCTGCGCGATCCTCCCCTGTGCCCCGGGCACACCGCGATCATGTTTGATCGCGGTGTGCTAGGGGTTAATGTGCCGGGAGCGGTCCGTGACCGCTCCTGACACATAGTGCTGGGTGTCAGCTGTGTTATACAGCTGACACCCGGCGGCGATCAGCTACGCTCCCCCCGGGAGCGCAGCTGATCGCCTATGACGTACTATTCCGTCCATGGGAATTAGGTCCAGGGTCACATGGACGGAATAGTACGTCTGATGGCAGAGAGGGGTTAAGGGGTACCATCATTTCTGTCCAGGCCTATTTCATGAGTTTTATTTTTTTTTAAATGCTGTGGAAGCATGGTTGAAAGGCAATGTCTGACTTTCATTAGTTCATTTTCATAGATTTTTTATTTATTATTACTTTTGATTGTATTTGATTTGGCTACTCTAGGTAAGCACCTGTTCAGACCTGATTTATGTTTGGATATGACGGTCAGTTTAATTGAAAAGGGAGCTGCCAGCAGCAGATCCTGATGTTTTGCGGGCACAAGTGCATTCAGTGAGGCAGAACATTCCTCAGACAACCATTAATAACCTTAATGATAGCATGTCGAGGCTTGTAAGTGCGTGTATTTCTGAGGGTGATGCTCATTATTTGAATATCTCTAAAATATCTATCAATCCTATGATTTCCATAATTACAGAAGTTTTCCTGCCTGGTGTTGAAAATTCAATGTTGAGGAGTGACAGTATATAGATGTTTTCAGATCTGGTCAGGTCATATAATTGAGGTAAAGTACTCATCATGAGGGTGAAAAAATGTCTGGACTTTCTGACACAATAATCATCTTCTTCTAAGGTACTTCAGATGTGCTCAGTGGTAAAGCAGAACTGTTCAGCTCCGTCAAACTGCATAGTGGCTGCAGCCTGGTACTGCACATCCGTCCCCATTGATTCAAATAAAGAGCAGATGTATAGTATCCGGCTGTGGATGCTATAAAGTTGACAGAGCTGTGCAGCTCCACAACCGAGCACATCCAGCCACTGCCAGCTCCTGGAATATATGATTGGCGGGGGTGTTGGTGGAAATTGTTTTGTTTCAACATTACTAATCATCTGTATAGCATTATGAACTAGGCTGGTTCCCAGCTAGGGACAGACGTGTGTGAATGGTATTTGTAGCATTTTTCTAAATGTAACTTTCTAGCCAAAACATTTACCAACTCCTGTGAATTTTCACTTTTAAGAGAAAAAATACTATTTTACTGTTAGATTTTTGCCATTTTCCAGAATATTATCGCAGGTATTGCTGGAACACTGTTTAGAGTGATCAATGTTTGCTATAGGAAAGATGTATATCTTCGTACCGTGTTAGCCAGTAGATAGAAAAATATTTTGACTTGAGAGTCCTCAGTGGTTGATACCTTTTAATGGCTAACTGAAAAGATGGTAACAAATTGCAAGCTTTCGAGACTACTCAGGTCTCTTCATCAGGCATAGACTAATACAAAATCTGAAGAATCACATATTTATACACAAGAGGACACAGGAATAATGCAATAGGTAAGACATGTGACGTGAAGCAGAACTGTCATTATGGCAGAGGGATGAGCATAAATATTGGAACAGTTCATAGATAAGGAGTACAATAATAAATTATATTGTGGTACCGTGTTAGCCAGAAAAATCGATGTGAATACTTTTCCATCCAATTATGACAAGAGCATTCTTAAGGTGATACCTTTATTGGCTAACCAGAAAATTATATGTTCGCTAGCTTTCAGAGCGCAGAGGCTCCTTCTTCAGGCAAGATTACATTTGGAATAATAAGAAAGACACATTAGATGCTTACTATAGTAGGAAATTTGTTCAAGACCTGGGAGGTGTGATGCCTTCAAAAGATAAGCAAAGGAAATCAAATTAGCATTTTCTTACAAATGGAGAGCTAGTGGGCATGTGTTATTAGCTATCTGGAGTCCTTCTGGTGAAGGTGTGAACTGTGTCTATGTAATGAGTCATAAAACCGGGTGTTAAGTTGAGTCCTAGTGTCAAAGTATTGAACATCCTAATAAGTTTGAATTCCCATATTTTTCTCTCCCTGTCATCCTTAAAATGACCTTTTAGTATTAAGACTTTTAAGTCTGTCATACAATGTCCAGTTCCAGAGAAATGTTTTCCCACAGGCGTGTCCATTTCATTCCTGATCGTATGTCTGTGTAGATTCATCCTTGTTTGTAGTTTTTGCATGGTTTCCCCAATATAGATAGCTCCAGGGCACCTTGTACATTGTATCATGTACACCACATTGGAGGATGTACATGAAAAGGAACCCATGACCTTATAGTCCTGATTTGTGTTTGGTACACGGACTGTATTTGTTGGTAATATGTGGGTACAAGTTTTGCATTTTTTGTTGTTACATGGGAATGTGCCAGTCACTGATGGTGACGAAAGGACACTTCTGACAAGGAGATTCCTTAAGTTAGGGGGCTGTTTGTAGGAGAGGAGTGGTAGTTCTGGGAATATGTCTTTCAATTTGTGGTCCCTGTGGAATATGGGTTGGAGATCAGCACCAATTTTCCTTAGGATGCTCATGTGGGGGTTGTATGTGACCACAAGAGGTACCCTGTTGTTGTCCTCTCTTAGTTTGTAATCCAGGAGGTTGCTTTTTGGGATTCTTGTAGCCCTGTGGATCTGTTCATCTATTACCAGTGGATGGTATCCTTGTTGTAGGAATGTATTCCTCAGAGATAGCAGCTGTAGTTCCCTGTCTTTACTGTCTGAACAGATCCGAATATATCTCAGAGCTTGACTGTAGATGATGGATTTTTTTGTGTGTCTTGGATGAAAGCTGTTCCATCTAAGGTATGCTGGACGTCCTGTGGGCTTATGGTAAATTGATGTTTGTATGGCGTTGTCCTTGATGTATATGGTCAAGTCCAGAAAATGTATTTGAGACTTTGAAAAGTTGAGGGTGAGCTTGATGGTTGGGTGGTATTTGTTGAAGTTATTGTGGAAGGTGAGCAGATCATCTTTTGATGAGAGTTTTATTGCCCTCTGATTGGGGTCTGGTATTGTGTTTTGATGCCCCCAGGTCAGAGAAGCAGATTCCTTAATTGATGTACACAGACATGAATCCATGTGACACGTTCATTCCAGCACTAAGAGTGTCAAAGGTCATCATAAGTTTATATTCCCAAATCTTTCTATCTTTCTCAGATTTGAAGTTAGCTTTTAATACCAGTAATTCCATATCCATCATGCTATGACCGGGCATACAAAAGTGTTTTGCCACAGGTAGATCCATTCTTTTTTCTCTTATTGTGTGGCGATGAGAATTCATCCTTGTTCTCCGTTTTTGCCCGGTCTCCCCCACATACAGACCCCCAGTTGGACATTTTGTACAAATAATTAGGTACACCACATTAGATGTGATGCAACTGAAAGTACCTGGGATCTTGTAGTCCTGATGGGAGTTGGGGATCTTTATCTTGTCCGTGGTCATTATAGATGGACAGGTTTTGCACTTCTTCTGTTTGCAAGGAAAGGTTCCTGCAGCTGTTGGGGAGGACAGGGAGCTTCTGACGATGATGTTTCTTAGATTTGGGGGCTGCCTAAAACATAGTAGTGGGGGGTCTGGAAATATGGATTGTAATCGGGCATCTTTTTGTAGTAAAGGTTGTAGTTTCCGTGCAGCTCCCCTTAGCATCTCCAGATTTGGATTGTAGGTGACCACTAGAGGCACCCGGTTATTTTCTTCTTTAGCTTTGTAATGTAGCAGTTGATTCCTTGATATTCTGGTGGCTCTTGTAATTTGGTTCTCAATTGTTCTTGGATGGTAGCCCTGGTTCAAAAAGGTCTTTCTGAGGCGAATAAGGTGTGCATCTCTATCCATGGGGTTGGAACATATACGGTTGTATCTGATGGCTTGGCTGTAGACAATAGAGTTTTTTATGTGTTTTGGATGGAAACTGTCCCATTTAAGGTATGTTGGACGGTCGATTGGCTTCTGATACAGGGATGTCTCTATTTCATTGTTCTTTAGCTTAATGGTGGTGTCTAAAAAGTTAATTTCAGTGCTGGAGTAGTTAAGTGTTAAGTTGATGGTGGGATGAAATTGGTTGAACTGTTCATGGAACGTCTTTAGCTGTTGTTCAGACTCCGTCCAGATGATTAAAATGTCATCAATGTAGCGGTAGTAGGCCCAAGGCCTGATGGGACATGAGGACAAAAATTTGCTTTCAAGCTTGGCCATGAAAAGATTTGCATACTGTGGAGCCATTTTACTTCCCATCGCTGTGCCAGTCTCCTGAAGATATATCTTGTTGTCAAATTCAAAGTAATTGTGGGTGAGGATGAATTTTGTGAGTTTCACCACAGAATCAGCATCATTCCCGGTGTTTCCCATGAATACTTTGCAGGCATTTAATCCATCCTGGTGTGGGATATTAGAGTACAAAGATTCCACATCCATGGTGGCCAGGATGGTTCCTTCTGGTAAGGGACCTATTGCTGCTAGTTTATTCAGTAGGTCAGTTGTGTCCTGAATGTAGCTGGGTGTATCCTTTACCAGGGGTTTAAGAATACCCTCTACCCATCCAGATACCTGCTCAGTAAGGGTGTCCACACATGAAATAATCGGCCTCCCTGGATTCCCAGCCATCAATGTTTGCTAGTGAACAAAGTTAAAAAATTTATATGAAATGACAGATGATGCAATTTAGAAACCATAAGAGAGTTTGTGGTGAAAATTGCCAAGCAAAGTATTGTAACTCGCTGGCAAAGCTCTTGAATATTTAGTAGAGATGTAGAAAGAATCTAAAAAACATCCAGGGCATCATTGGGGCACATGTGCAAACAATTTTTAGTCTAGCCATCATAAACACTTGACCCACCAGACATTCTCATTTATAAATAACTGTATAATGTGTCTACTGTAATACAATTTAAGTATGATCCTCAATAATAATAATGTGAAACACACAGTCTTTACCAAATAATACTTTGGAATGGTGAATACTTCCACCAGGGCTGCCACCAGGATTTTCAAGGCCCATACTGTCAAAATTTTCAGGCCCCTTTGAGGCTCCGTCTAGGTTCCACCCCAGTTCCACCTTCACCCTTCGAACCTTCCACAGTCCCAATTCTACACCACGTTCTGACCAATTAAACATTAACAGTACCCATCAAACACCATATCACAAACATAGCTATTAGCTTTTGTTTTGGGCAAATGATAATTTAAACCTGCAACCATGACAAGGTAGACTCTTTTGGCAGGGTGCTACTCTATTCTAACCTATTAAAGGGAATCTGTCAACCCCTGGGCTGGGACCTATATAACCTATTAATATGGGCATACAGGTAATAGAAACGTTAAGCTAGTCCTGCCTGTATGCCTCATATTGATGCTGAGAAATGTTATATTCTTTCTTTATGTTATTGATTTCTTCAAGGCTCCGGGGCATGCGTTGCCTGGAGGAAATCCCTGCCTCCTGTCTTCATTGTAATACATACCTCTTCCCATAAGCGTCAGTTACGGCATGGAATCCTGCACCTGTGCCCTGCATGACCTCAGAAATACATACTTCATCATCCCTTCTGTGGGCACTGCATTCACGGATTTTATGCGCATGCGCTGGCGACTTCTGCTCCTGTGACCTCCAGTGTGCGCACCAATAAGGTGCTCTCCCCACTTCCTCCCTGCATAGTCATTGCCATGTACACATGGTTCCTAGCAATGACTGTGCTGGAAGGAAGTGGGGAGATCATATTATTGGGTCGCACACTGGAGGTCACAGTGACTCACCGGCACCTGCATACACCTAAATGCAGTGCCCACAAAAAGGAGTATGAGGTATGTGTTCCTGAGGGAGTACAGGGCACAGGTGCAGGATTACAGGGCCATAACTGGTGCTGAGGAGAGGAGGTAAGTATTACAATGAAGACAGGAGGCAGGGATTTCTTCCAGGCACCGCACGCCCCGGAGCCTGGAAGAAATCATTAACATAAAGAAAGAATATAATATTTCTCAACATCAAGACCATTAATATGAGGCATACAGGTAGGACTAGCTTAACATTTTTATTTATTTTATTTATACCCATATTAATAGGTCATATACACTGTGTTCCAAATTATTATGCAAATAATATTTTCTCAGATTTTCCCAAATTACCAAATTACCTATATAAATTGCAGTCATTGTAATTTTCCTATTAGAGTACAATTGAAAGGTTTTTGTACAAACTGCCTATAATAACAGTATATTTTTTAAAAAATAAAACACTCAAACTGCACTCAAAATGCATGTTCCAAATTATTATGCACAGCAGAGTTTTCAACCTTTTCATTTTAATAAAGAACAAAAAAATGGTCATTTTTGAAATTATAAGCATTAGCAGGTTATTACAAACTGAAATCAAACAGTTTTCAACTCAAAAACTTTATTTTAGGTGATGTTACATTTGCACATAGGACCCCTTGTTCGAAAGGAGCTTCTGAACTCTCTCGTCCATTGAATTTGTCAGGTTTTGGATGGTTTCTGCTTCAATTGTTTTGCATGAGTACAGAATACCCTCCCAGAGCTGTTGCTTAGATGTGAACTGCCTCCCGCCATCATAGACACTCCTTTTGATGATGCTCCAGAGGTTCTCAATGGGGTTGAGGTCAGGAGAGCATGGGGGCCACATCATAAGTTTGTCCCCTTTTATGCCATAGCAGCCAGAGATGCAGATGTGTTATGCGCAGCATGAGACGGTGCATTATCATGCATGAAAATGATCTTGCTGCGGAATGCACGGTTCTTCTTCTTGAACCATGGCAGGAAGTGCTGTTTGAGAAACTCAACATACACTATGGAGTTCATCTTTACCCCTTCAGGGATCCCAAAGGGGCCGACAATTTCTCTCCCCATGATTCCAACCCAAAACATTACTCCACCTCCTCCTTGCTGGCGCCGTAGCCGTGTTTGCATGGGGTGTCCATCAACCAGCCATCCTCCACTCCATCCATCTGGACCATCGAGCGTTGCACGGCACTCATCGGTGAACAAAACAGTTTTGAAGTCAGTGTTCATGTATTGTTTGGCCCACTGGAGCCGTTTCTGTTTGTGTGCAGTGGATAGAGGAGGTCGACAGGATGGCTTACGCACAGCTGCAAACCTCTGAAGGACCCTGCATCTTGTTGTTCGGGGGACGTTGGAGGCATCAGCAGCTTCAAAAACTTGTCTGCTGCTATAGCAAGGCTTTTTTGCCGCTGCTCTTTTAACCTGACGTAAATGCCTGTAGGAAAGAGTCCTCAATTTTCCCTTATCAGCACGCACACGTGTGTACTGTGAATCAGCTACATTCTTCTTGATTGTGCGATGATCACGATGAAGTGTATTGGCAATGTTGATTGTAGTCATGCCTTGACCTAAACACTCCACAATTTGTTGCTTCTCAGCAGCCGACACATCCTTTTTCTTTCCCATTTTGGCAGAAAATGTAGGCTGCTTAATAATGTGGTACAGCCTTCTTAAGTAGCCTTGCCTTTCATTGGACACACCTGCCAAACTAATTAGCATAGGTGTGTGCAATTGCTTACAATGATATAAAGAGCCCTGACACACATCACTGTTGTGAATGAGCAGAGGCTCCCTCTGGTGGTTACAGACAGTACTGAACCTTCCAGCGAGGAATGGCAATCTAGGATCACTGACTGGACTGATATATGGGAGGTTCCCTCCCATGATGGTCACCGGTGATCAATTGTTCTGGTCTCAATTGTGGTTCCTGGTTCATTTGGAAGTTTACTGGTGTCTTGCCTGCGTCTGCTGCTTTCAGATAAGATATTTTCTGCTTTTCTTTTTGTGCTTGCTATTTGCATAGTTTTCTGCACATTTGTGGAGGACTGCCGGGTCCCCTCCTGGGGCCTGTGCTCCTCACAGTTTGTCTGTAGCCACTGTTGTTTTTTCATTTGCCTTTTCCTGCTTTTTCAGCGGTTGCGGCTTGGTTTTGTTCACACTGAGATCTGATTTAGTGGGTGGCGAGATCGTGTGATCTCAGTATTTTTGTAATCAGAAATGTTGGATTTTTGTAGGGTTTTCTGGGTTGCAGAAAGTAATCTCTCCTGTCCTATCCTATTTAGTCAGCTTGTGGCCCCAGCGTTTGCTCATTCTACTTTCTGTCTGTGTCCGTGCTTTCTTCTTGTCTAACCGCCATTACATGTTTGGGTGCTTCCTATTTTCTTTGGGGATCTGCACCGGGGCAGATAGCTTTCATCATGACATCACACTCTTCTTCCACTGGTCTGGGACAGACAATTTCCCAATAGGGCAGCGCTCAGGTTTATCCTCCTGACACCCTTCGAAGGTTGGGCGAGATGGCGGAAAGAACTACACCCTCTTTCAAAATAACAGTAGGATCAGATAATGCAGGAGAATCCGCAAAGAAACTCCTCGAGAGGGCATCCGCCTTAACATTCTTAGTGCCAGGAAGAAAAGAAACCACAAAATTAAAATGTGTGAAAAACAAGGCCCACCTGGCCTGTCTAGGATTAAGTCGCTTGGCTGATTCGAGATAAACCAGATTCTTATGGTCCGTGAGGACCACCACCTGATGTTTGGCTCCTTCCAGCCAATGTCTCCACTCTTCAAAGGCCCACTTCATGGCCAATAACTCCCGATTACCCACGTCATAATTACGTTCAGTTGGAGAAAATTTTCGAGAGAAAAAGGCACAAGGGTTACTCTTAGAGGTCTCTGGATCTCTTTGGGACAAAACGGCACCTGCCCCAATTTCAGAGGCATCAACCTCCACCTGAAACGGTAGAGAAACATCAGGCTGCCGTAGAACAGGAGCAGAAGTGAATCTCTGCTTAAGTTCCTGAAACGCAGAGACTGCCTCAGGAGGCCAATTCACCACATCAGAACCCTTTTTGGTCAAATCAGTCAATGGTTTAACAATACCGGAGAAATTACCAATAAATTTACGATAAAAATTGGCAAAACCCAAAAATCTCTGGAGAGCCTTTAATGAAGTAGGTTGGACCCAATCACAGATGGCTTGAACCTTGACCGGGTCCATTTCAATAACAGACGGAGACAAAATGAATTCCAGAAATGAGACCTTCTGTACGCCAAAAAGACACTTTGTTCCCTTCACATACAGTGCATTCTCTCTCAAAAGCTGGAACACAGTCCGAACATGTTTCACATGAGAGTCCCAGTCATTGGAAAAAATCAAGATATCATCCAAATAAACAATCAGAAATTTATCCACAAAATCCCTGAAAATATCATTCATGAAGGATTGGAAGACGGAAGGAGCATTAGTGAGCCCAAAGGGCATCACTAGGTACTCAAAATGCCCCTCTGGGGTATTAAACGCCGTCTTCCATTCATCCCCGTGCTTAATACGAATAAGGTTATACGCCCCCCTGAGGTCAAGCTTGGTAAACCAACTAGCACTTTTCACCCTGGAAAACAGGTCAGAAATCAAGGGTAACGGATATTGATACTTCACAGTGATCTTATTCAAGAGACGATAATCAATACATGGCCTCAATGAACCATCCTTTTTGGCCACAAAGAAAAAACCGGCACCCAAGGGTGAAGAGGATGGTCTGTTATGACCCTTCTCCAATGACTCCTTGATATAAGATCGCATAGCATCGTGTTCAGGTACAGACAAGTTAAAAAGGCGTCCTTTAGGAAATTTACCACCAGGCACTAATTCAATAGCGCAATCGTAGCTCCTGTGAGGGGGCAAAGAAGCAGATTTACTTTCAATAAATACATCTGAAAAATCAGTCAAAAAGTCAGGAACATCCTGAGACTTGTTGAGAGGCAGAAAAAACAGGAGTGTCAGCATTAACACATTGGCAGCCCCAACTGGTCACAGACACAGATTTCCAATCCAAAACAGGATTATGAGACTGTAACCAAAGGAAACCTAGCACAATAATGTCATGCAGATTATACAGCACCAGAAATTTGCAACTCTCCTGATGATCTGGTTCAACCCTCATTATCACCTGAGTAGAAAACTGGGGTTTATTCTCCGCCAAAGGGGTAGAATCAATGCCCAGTAGGGGAATAGACTTCCGCAGGGGTATCATGGGAAACCCACAACGTTTGGCAAAGTCAAAATCCATCAGGTTAATAGCTGCTCCTGAATCAACAAAAGCCTGAGCAGAAAATGTGGACAGGGAGCAAATCAGGGTAACAGTCAACAGAAATTTAGTCTGAACACTACCCAAGACAACTGAGCGTGCAAAACGTCTTCCCCGCTTAGGGCAGACTGAAATAGCATGAGAGGCGTCACCACTAGAGTTGAGCGATACTTTCCGATATCCTAAAGTATCGGAATCGGAATGGTATCGCCGATATCACTAAAATATCGGCGATACCCGATACCGATACCGGAAGTCCCATGTAAGTCTATGGGAACAAAATATCGCAACTAAAAAAACCCCATTCTTTCCTTGTAAACACTAAATATACACACATAGAATACATATATATATATATATATATATATACATGTCATTGTGACATATATATATACATATATGTATAGTTTATACACTTCTACATAGTAAAATATCCTCTGATTCATTTGCCGGGTAAAGCCGGCTTCAGTGAAAAGACAGAAGCACCCGACATGAAATGACACTTGGTGTACATAGGGTTAACCATGTCTTTTCATGTCGTTTGCTATCTGATTTGCACAAACAATTAAATCAGTCTATGTGTGCAAAATTTCACACCTGTAGGGGTTAATTAAAGGTGTAAATTTCGTTGTAAAAAAAACGGACTTTTTTGCTACGAATTTACACCTTTAATTAACCCCTACAGGTGTGAAATTTTGCACACATAGACTGATTTAATTGTTTGTGCAAATTAGATAGCAAAGGACATGAAAAGACATGGTTAACCCTATGTACACCAAGTGTCATTTCATGTCGGGTTCTGCATTTTCACAAAAGCCGGCAATTGAATTAGCGGCTATTATACTATGTAGAAGTGTATGAACTACAAATATAAATATATATATATATATATATGTGTCACAAATTTAATGACATGTATATATATATATGAGGTGTAAAATTGCTGAAAAAAAATGCGTGGGCTCCCGCCCTATTTTCGCAACCAGACAGACAAAGCCAGTGAGTGGGGGCAGATAATAATAGCCCAGAGGGGACCATTATTTTTGCCCCCCCCCGGCTACTAACATCTGCCCCCAGACACCCCAGGAAAGACAAATCTATAATTAGATTCGCCCTTTCTGGCACTTTGCCCGTCTATTCCCATTGCCCTGTAGCGGTGGCGAATGGGTTAATATGGGGTTAAAGCCACCTTGCTATTGAAAGGTGACCTTAAGCCAGGTTAATAATTGAGAGCTGTCAATTAGACAACTATCAATTATTAATCCTATTGCATGAAATAAAAATAAAACACACACACTTTAATTAAAAATCATTTTAATGAAATAAAGACACATGTTTTTGACCATCTTTTATTTTACTGCAAAAACCATTTCCTGTAATAAAAATAAAATAAAAAAGCAAAATTATTCTTACCTATCCCATGCACAGTCAGGTCCCACGGTGTAATCCTTCAGAAAGGGTTAATGTTTACTGCAGGGACCGCAGCTAATGATGCAGCCTCACAGTAAACCCCAAATGAATGAGTTCCTCTCCTGCCTGACAGGAGAGTAAAGGCTGGGTGTCACATAACGATACACCAGCGATCCCGACAACGATATGCACTTGTCAGGATCGCTGGTGTATCGCTACATGATCGCTGCTGAGCTGCCAAACAGGCAGCTCAGGCAGCGATCTGGGACAGCGACACTGCAGGTAACATCGCTTAAGGGCCCGTCTCACATAGCGATATCGCTACCGAGATCGCTGCTGAGTCACAAGTTTTGTGACGCAGCAGCGAGCTCACCAGCGATATCGCTGTGTGTGACATTCAGCGACGATCAGCCCCCCTGCTGGGTATCGCTGATCGTCGCAGAAATGTCAGGACCTTTTTTTGATCGCTGGTTTCCCTCTGACAGGCACGCATCGCTGCGTGTGACAGGCGGGAGACCAGCGATCCGCTGGTAACCAAGGTACACAGCGGGTTTCCAGGCACCGCGCAGCGCTTGGAAACCCGCTGTGTACCTTGGATACCAGCTCCCTGCATCAGGGCGCTGGTATCCAAGGTACACAGCGGGTTTCTAGGCACAGCCCCGCGCCTGGAAACCCGCTGTGTACCTTGGTTACCAGCGGATCGCTGGTCTCCCGCCTGTCACACGCAGCGATGTGTGCCTGTCAGCAGGAAACCAGCGATCAAAAAAAGGTCCTGACATTTCAGCGACGATCAGCGATACCCGGCAGGGGGGCTGATCGTCGCTGAATGTCACACACAGCGATATCGCTGGTGAGCTCGCTGCTGCGTCACAAAACTAGTGACTCAGCAGCGATCTCGGTAGCGATATCGCTATGTGAGACGGGCCCTTAAGTGGAAAGCTTAATTGATTGCTTTCCACTTTCACTTCAGGTCAGCCAGGGACACAATCAGTGACGTCAGAGGGAACTGATTAACAAAAATAGGGGTTCCCTTCGAAAAAAAATTGGCGTGGGGTCCCCCCTATTTTTGTTAACCAGCCAGATGAAGCAGACCGCTGAGGCCTGGATTTTCAGGCTGTTAAGGAGCCAAGATCCATGGACCTTGCCAGCCTGATAATACCAGGCCACAGCAGTCTGCATATCTTGGCTGATTAACAAAAATAGGGGATCCCCTCGAAAAAAATTGGCGTGGGGTCCCCCCTATTTTTGTTAACCAGCCAGATGAAGCAGACCGCTGAGGCCTGGATTTTCAGGCTGTTAAGGAGCCAAGATCCATGGACCTTGCCAGCCTGATAATACCAGGCCACAGCAGTCTGCATATCTTGGCTGATTAACAAAAATAGGGGATCCCCTCGAAAAAAATTGGCGTGGGGTCCCCCCTATTTTTGTTAACCAGCCAGATGAAGCAGACCGCTGAGGCCTGGATTTTCAGGCTGTTAAGGAGCCAAGATCCATGGACCTTGCCAGCCTGATAATACCAGGCCACAGCAGTCTGCATATCTTGGCTGATTAACAAAAATAGGGGATCCCCTCGAAAAAAATTGGCTGGGGTCCCCCCTATTTTTGTTAACCAGCCAGATGAAGCAGACCGCTGAGGCCTGGTTTTTCAGGCTGGTAAGGATCCAATATCCATGGACCTTGCCAGCCTGATAATACCAGGCCACAGCAGTCTGCTTAGCTTGGCTGGTTAACAAAAATAGGGGATCCCCTCGAAAAAAAAACGGCGTGGGGATCCCCCTATTTTTGTTAACCAGCCAAGTAAAATGCAGACTGCTGCGGCCTGGTATTAAAAGACTGTCAAGGCCCATGGATTTTGGCCCTCAACAGCCTGATAATACCAGGCTACAGCAGCCCCACATTTGGCGCATCAAAAGATGTGCCAATTGTGGCACTTTACCCGGCTCTTCCCACTTGCCCTGTAGCGGTGGCAAGCGGGGCAATAAGGGGTTAATGTCACCGTTGATTGCACGGTGACAATAAGCCCGGTTAATAATGGAGAGGTGTCAATAAGACACCGATCCATTATTAATCCCAAAGTTTTTAAATGTTTAAAAAAAAGACAAAGCAAGAAAAAAGTCTTTTAATGAAATAAAAGAGACAACACAGTTTTCATTAATTTTATTGTACTCTCATTCCTGCGACGCCATCGATCTCCTGTAAAAAAAGAAAAAAAAAAAAACCAACAGTATACCACCTGTCCGACGCAGTCCATAACGACAGTCCCACGACGATCCAACTCTGCTACATCGCAATGACAGGCAGAGCCTGTCATCGCGACGCAGCACAGCTGATTACCTGCTTCCCCGGCGGTGACGTCATCGGACTGACTGCTTTACGGCCGGGATTACCCAGCAGTCACTGCAGTTATCGCGAGAAACTGCATGTGACCGCCGGGGAAAGAAGATTGCGGCCATCAAGCAGTCCAGGACGTGACCGCCGGAGATCTTCTGCCAGGTAAGTGCCGCTGACTCCTGACAGACCCGACCGACGGACACTGACAGTGACAGTGACAATCCCGATTCCGGTATCCGATATGACGAAAATATCGGAACTCGGAATCGGAATTCCGATACAGCCAATATCGGCCGATACCCGATATTTGCAGTATCGGAATGCTCAACCCTAGTCACCACAGTAGAAACATAACCCATTGCGCTTTCGAAACTCATGATGCTGTGCCCCAGAAGTCACTCTATCACACTGCATGGGCTCAGAAGCTGGCTAACAAGGCAACACTATCTCACGCATACCTCTGCGCTCATGCAAACGTCTGTCAATTTGAATAGCCAATGACATAGAATCATTGAAACCAGAGGGAGCAGGGAATCCCACCATAACATCCTTTACATTCTGTGACAGTCCCTTCCGAAAAAGAGCTGCCAAAGCATCATCATTCCATTTGGTCAGGACTGCCCACTTTCAGAATTTCTGACAGTACAACTCAGCGTCTTCAAGACCCTGATTTAATGCCAACAAGGTTTTTTCAGCTTGATCAGTGACATTAGGTTCATCGTACAATAACCCCAGAGCCAGAAAAAATGCATCAATATCATTCAAAACAGGATCTCCAGGTGTCAGGGAAAAAGCCCAATCCTGAGGATCGCCGCGCAGGAGAGAGATGACAATTTGAACCTGCTGTGCTGCGTTACCTGAAGACTTAGGCTTTAAGGCAAAAAACAACTTACAGTTATTTTTGAAATTCAGAAATTTAGCCCGATCCCCCAAAAACAAATCTGGCATGGGAATCCTAGGTTCCACAACCGGCAACCCAGCAAGATAGGTAGCAATACTCCGAACCTCAGTGGCAAGCTGATCCACACGGCCAGACAACTGTGCAAACTCCATTGAGAGAAAAAAAAATCCTCAGCACCTAGAGAAAAAGAGGGAAAAAATGCAACAGACAGAAAAAAAAAAAATCTCTGACAACTCTGACAACTTTTTTCTTTCCACACTTTTTTTTCCCTTCTGTGAGTACCATATAATTTTCAGTTATGGCCGGTGATACTGTTATGTTTCGGTAGCTGAGGAGGACAGGAACAACAGCAGGGCAGCCGAACACCTGAGATGTTGGTAACTGATGGGTTGCAGATTCCTAAACTAACGACACAAATAGAGGTAGCCGTGGAGCGTTCCTACGTTGATCCTAGACGCCTCGTCACAGCCTGAGAGATAACTACACCTAAAGGCAGAAAGATGAAAGCTATCTGCCCCGGAGCAGATCCCCAAAGAAAATAGGAAGCCCCCAAACATATAATGGCGGTTAGACAAGATGAAAATACAAACATAGGCAGAAAATAGACTGAGCAAACGCTGGGGCCACAAGCTGACTAAATAGGATAGGACAGGAGAGATTACTTTCTGCATCCCAGAAAACCCTACAAAAATCCAACAATTCTGATTGCAAAAATACTGAGATCACACGATCTCGCCTCCCACTAAATCAGATCTCAGTGTGAACAAAACCAAGCAGCAGCCGCTGAAAAAACAGGAAAAAGCAAAAGAGCAAATAACAGTGGCTGCAGAAAAACTGTGAGGAGCTCAGGCCCCAGGAGGGGACCTGGCTGACCTCCACAAAAGTGCAGAAAACAATGCAAAAAGCAAGCACAAAAAGAAAAGCAAAAAATATCTTATCTGAAAGCAGGAGATGCAGACAGGACTCCAGCAAACTTCCAAATGAACCAGGAACCACAATTGAGACAAGAACAATTGATCACCGGCAACCATCATGGGAGGGAACCTCCCTTATATCAGACCAGTCCGTGATTCCAGATTGCTACTCCTCGCTGAAAGGTTCAGTACTGTCTGTAACCACCAGAGGGAGCCTCTTCTCAGAAACCATCTCTAGCACATTTGTCTCGACCACGCACCACAATTGTGGGTTTCCAGGGATATGGGGTACTCGGAGCCGAGCCTGTAGATTTCTATGGGGAATGTCACTGGTAGCGTGGCTCGTTCCGTGTCCCTGGCGGTCAGGCGTTAAAGGGGGTTTATTTACAGGGGATTTAGTAGATAACAGTTCGTGACGCCACCTGTAGTTGTCTGATCACTAAGACCAGTGCTGCAGTAGATCTCTGAGGGGATGTTGTGGCAGCTAGATGACGGGTCCCCCACAGGTGGGACTGGTCCCTCAAAGTCTATGGTATTAATGATGTAGGGTGCAAATAAATGAATCAGTCTCACACCATCCAGCGTCTTTCCATACCTTTTACTTGTCAGATGTTTAGGCAGGTCCCGAGAAGCTGTTGGGGTGGATGGAGGATGCGTTTCGAGGTAACGGCTGAGCAGGTTAGAGGCCTCCTTAACTTTCCATGTAACGAGTCCAACCTGCATAAAGCTAAGTTCACTCAAAACTCCAGCTAATTCTGTAGCTGTACTGCCCGGTCAGCATAGTGGTAGGAGCCTTCCATATAATGTGAGAGAGCTGAGTTCCTACTGTTGTCCTGCATCGACTCAAGGTTCCCACTCTCCCAGACTCCAGTTACGTACCGACAATAGGCTTGTTCCTGTGACCTGAAGTCCAGCGAACCTCTGGTTTTTCTTATCACCACGCCTGAAGCTGTAGCGACACTTCGGTCCCCAGTGACCGGTGAACAATGCAGGATAGTTCAATCCTTAAGGCACTTCTCTGTTTCTTTTCCACTGCGCCCTTCGCCCTGCTCACGCTCATAATATCAGCACTGACTAGACTAGGATAATATTCGGTTATCCGTACTAGCCTCCACTTTTGTACCGTCTCTCTGTATTGACAGGAATCTCGGCTCTCCAACAGGCACCAGTCCTGACTCCCTCCACACTCAGGAGAAACTTTCAGACTTCACTGTGCTACAGGACACTCCCCTATACACCCCTGCTGGGTGTGTCTGAAGTGTATGTGAGTGATGTCGAGCCCTTAACCGTTACCTCTCCACTCATCCTCCTGGTATTGTGTGCCTTACATACCAGGGCTACACATTCCCCATTGGTAAAATACAGCACTCCCGGGCTGTGAAATATAAAAAGAAAGACATTTTGTTCTGCATTAACGATAAACATTAAACTCTTCCCATCAGGGAGGTAAGAAATTCTTAAAACGTTGCATTATGTACAATGAACATAGAAAAATACAAAAACATACTTTCAATAAATATGTCATATCAAAACAGTATTCTTGTGAAGGACCCGCACCAAACCTTCAACGTGGGTCCTGGGTGGGCTGCAGGACATCTGGCTGCAGACCTCGCTCAGTGCCACACCACATGGGTTTTATGTTCAGAGGTAATTGTTACAGTTTGATATAGAACCACGAGAATGCATAAAGTGCAACTATATACAATATCAGTTCTGGGGCTGACATAGTCCACAGCCTCAAAGTCCATTATTCCTCCTAATTAGTAATGCACAATACCATAACAATACTTTTTACAATATTCACATAAGGTAACCTTTTTCTGGGTTAAATTACATTATTTTGCTAGAATTACTGTTGATATCGAATAGGTATCTTCCCTTTCGTGGTTCGCTCTGATCTACGTGGAGTAGTTTCAGGTATATTGGTCTGTGATCTACCTGCTCTGCGTAACGGCAAACTATAGAACTGTCTCAATCTTTCTATGGATCTGGCAAGCGTACTGATGGCTGGGCGTTGTGAGTCAGCTTCACCAGGGGATCCCATAGCATGGGGCGCTGCTTCTGATGATCCTTCTTGAGATTCTGTAGGCTGAGGTGTTACTGGAATAGGTAACTCCTGAACTGGCTCAACTGGCACCATGGGCACAACTGGAGGTAGAACTTCCTCTTGTGGCTGATAAAACTGCAACACCGGAATGATTACAGCATCTCCCAGTCTGGGCCAATCCGCAGGGAAATCTCCCAGATCCGTGTGTATGACCTCTTCTTTTCTTTCTTCTCGATTGACGACAGGGTTCTCTTCACGAAGCTTTAAGGGTTCTGGACACAATTTCAAATGGTCTCTGGACACAGTGGATATTGTTCTTCCTCCGTCCTTACTGATGATACAAACTTTTCTGTTGTCATATTTGGAATCTTGTACGACGTAGGGTTCTTGTTCCCACTGGTTGTCCAATTTGTGCATTTTCCTTTTTCTTTTCAATACCACTTCTCCAGGCATCAAAGGTTTGGCAGGAGCATTCCTGTTGTAAATATCTTCCTGTTTTTCCCGTGCCTTGTTGAGACTTTCTTCTACACAGACTTGCACTCGTCTGTATTGCTCTTGCCGATTGATGTCCCAGTTTTCAACGGCGTCATCTGCCTCCGGTTCTACCACTCCAAGTTCTAAATCCATTGGTAGTCTCCCGGGCCTTGCTCTCATAAGATAGGCTGGAGTGCAGTTAGTGGAACTTACAGGTATATGGTTATACAAGTCAACCAAATCAGGTAGTAAGTCCGGCCACCGATTTCTGTCTTCCAACGGTATAGACTTCAACAAATCAAGGACAATGTGGTTCATTTTCTCGCAAAGGCCGTTGGTTTGAGGATGGTATGGTGTTGTTCTAATTTTCTTACACCCATACATGTGACAGAATTCCTTGAATAGGTCAGCCTCGAAAGCAGGTCCTTGATCAGTTAATACTTGCTCCGGATACCCATGCGGTCTGCAGAAGCTTGCTTGAAAGGTTCTTGCTGCCGTCACTGCTGTCTGATCCTTAACTGGAACAACCACCAGAAATCTAGAGTAATGGTCCACCATGGTCAAGGCGTAGGAGTATCCAGATCTACTTGGCGCCAATTTGACGTGGTCCAAGGCCACAATCTCCAAGGGACGAGTCGTCCGGATAGGCTGCAGGGGTGCCTTCTGACTACCGTAGTCCTTTCTTCTGAGACCACAGGGTCCACAGTTCCGACACCACCTCTCGATGGAGCTGCGCATCCCTACCCAGTAGAACCGGCACCTCAACAGGGTCTCCAGCTTTCTCCAGCCAAAGTGTCCTGCTTGATCGTGGTATGCTTCCAACACCATTTGGACGTCTGCCTTGGGAACCACTATCTGCCAGACCATCTCATGGGTCCTGGGGTTGACGTATCTCCTGCACAACTTCTCACGGTATAGGAACAATCGGCTTCTCTCGTTCCACAGGAGCTTTGCTGACATAGGTGCATCTTTTTCCAAGGAGGAACCTTCCTGTCGTAACAACTCCTTGATACGGCTGACCACTGGATCGCTGTCCTGAGTCTCTTTCCAGCTGTGATGGGGTAAGGGATTTAACGTTGCACCATGCTGCTTTCTGTAGACTCGCTGCTCGTGGACTATCCCATTTCGATGGAACGCAGGTAGCTCAATTTCTTCCAGGTCGTCCGATTCTTCTTCCGTGTCAGATTCATGCGGCATTCGGGACAATGCGTCAGCATTAGCATTCTTTCGGCCTGCCCGGTACTTGATGGTAAACTGGTAATTGGACAACCGAGCCATCCAACGCTGCTCCATGGCGCCCAGCTTGGCGGTTTCCAGATGCGTTAAGGGGTTGTTGTCTGTAAACGCAGTGAACTGGTTGGAGGCCAGATAGTGCTTAAATCTTTCAGTAATGGCCCAGACCAGCGCCAGAAACTCCAGCTTGAAGCTGCTATAATTTTCCGGATTCCTCTCAGTTGGCCTGAGTTTTCTGCTGGCATATGCGATGACTTTTTCTTGGCCATTCTGCTTCTGACTGAGAACTGCTCCTAAACCTTCATTACTTGCATCGGTGTACAGCAGGAACGGTTGGCTGTAATCAGGGTAGGTCAAGATCTCATCACCTGTAAGAATCTCTTTCATCTTTTGGAATGCTTCAGCCTGTTCCTTACCCCAATTAAAGGGAGGGTTTCTGCTCTTTAGGGATTGTCCTACTAGGAGGTCCTGTAAAGGGCTGCCTTCTTCGTGTAATCTTTCACGAACCTTCTGTAGTAACCCGTGAGTCCCAGGAACTGTCGCACTTCCTTGAGGTTCTTCGGCTCCGGCCACTTCTGGATAGCAGTGACTTTCTCTGGGTCCGGCGCTACTCCTTCCGAACTGACGATGTGCCCCAAGTACTGTACCTTCTGTTTGAGTAGATGGCATTTTGAGGGTTTCAACTTCATCCCGTACCTGGACAGGGACTCAAATACTTCTGCCAGGTGCTTCAGATGGTCCTCATATGTCTTGGAGTACACGATGACGTCGTCTAGGTATAGCAGCACGGTTTCAAAATTGAGATGTCCCAGGCAGTTCTCCATCACTCTCTGAAATGTTCCTGGGGCACTGCTGAGCCCAAACGGCATTCTGTCGAACTCACAGAGCCCCATTGGGGTGGTGAAAGCCGTTTTCTCACGATCCTCCTCAGCCACAGCCACTTGCCAGTACCCACTAGTCAGATCGAGGGTAGAAAAGTAGTTAGCCGTTTTCAGAGCAGCTAATGATTCCTCTATACGTGGTAACGGGTATGCATCTTTATGTGTTATGCGGTTCACCTGCCTGTAATCCACACACATTCTCAAGCTACCATCTTTTTTTCTAACCAGGACTAGAGGTGCTGCCTAGGGACTACAACTATCCCTGATTACTCCGGCTTCTTTCATATCTCGCAACATTTCTTTAGCCTTCTGATAATGGGCTGGGGGTATAGGCCTGTACCGCTCTTTGATGGAGGATGACTGCCTGTAGGGATATGATGTTGTACTCCCTTAATTATCCCAAAATCAAGTGGATGCTTGCTAAACACTTGAGCGTACTCTTGTACCACCCGTAATACCCCTTGCTTCTGGTGAGCGGGAGTGGTGTCCGTCCCAACATGGAGTTGCTGACACCATTCCGCCACCTGGGTTGCCGGGTCATTGTCCTCCGCTATTTGGCGGGAGTCTAAGGACTCAGCCGGGAGAATAGAATTATTGTCGACAGCATGTAGTTTAGCAATGGTTGCATAACGGGGTAAGTTTACCTCATCATCTCCCCAGTTGAGAAGCCGTACCGGTACTCTTCCATTCACCACTTCCACTACTCCCCTAGCAGTCATAAGTGTAGGTCTATGTTCTGAATGGTGGGGTTCTACTACAGCTTGGTAGTTCTGTCCTCTCAGACCTATGGCTGCCCTGCACCAGATTATCATTTCACTCATTGGGGGTATCACAATGGGATTCGAGTCAGTGACCCGTACATTACCAATTTCGCCGTCTGTAAGCTTCGCTTGCTGCTGACACACCAGGGCCCGGATCTCTCTTTGGATTACTCCCTTTTGTCTTGGTCTGGCAATTTCAGCGAGCTGTTGGAGTAAGAACACAACTTCTCCCAGACAGTTACTGATAATGTTAGTACCCAAAATTATATTTAAACCGTTCTCTTCATTTACAGTCTTTACTACTAGAAGCCCCTGGTCTTTCAACTCCTCTCTGCCCACTTTCACATCCACACATTTTGTCCCGAGTACTTCTACAGGAAGACCATTAGAAGCATACACGGTAAAGTCAGGGCTCGGGGGTTTAAGACTGTCCATTGACCAGAACTTAGTATATAGAGCATCAGGTATTAGGGTCACCTGAGACCCAGTGTCTAACAATGCCGGAACTGCAATACCATCTAGAATGATAGACAGGTAGGGTCGCCCACCCACATACCTGCGGTTCCAGTCTAAGGGGCCTGACGGATCTCCTCCTGGGTGTTGGCCCTCGGACCCAGGTTCTGCCCGTTTAAAGGACACTGTGGAGACATATGACCTTTCCGGTTGCAACGGTAACAGGTGATCTCCCGACGAGGAGGGTGTTGATCAGAGGTCGCTCCTGGGGGTGGCGTTGTCCTCCTCCGGGGGGGCGACGTCTTCCTCTTTCTCGGTGCATCCACGGGACGTCTTCTGGGCAGTCAGCTAATAAAATCTTCCCTTCTTCCTCTTTCCGCAGCTGCAGGGCACTCATCACAGCAGCCAGATTTTTAGTCAGCTGGCGCACCTCTGAGCGCAGACAGTCCAATTCACTAGGGGTGTCACCTGCGTTTTGGCTTCTGCCACTAGCGGGGAAAAGGGGGTTACTGCCGGTTCCAGAGTGACTTCACCCTGGTGATGTTGGGTGGCCACCTCAGGTTTGCCCAGGGGCCGCAGCCCTTTTATTGCCATGTCCTTTAGGGCATCAAAGGTACCATCAGGAGATCTAAGGACCACCAGTTTACAGTTCTGCGTTCCTCTTGGGATCTCAATCCCTGTATAAATTGTTCTTTCAGCATCTTATTTTCGTCGATAGCATTTATATTATTAATCTGCTTAAGGGCTCTCAGGGCTCCTTGTAGTCGGCAAGCGTAGTCCCTGATGCTGTCACCTGGCTGCTGCAAACAGTGGTAGAAGGCCATCCGGAGATCCGTTTCTGTGCGGTCTTCAAACATGGCATGTAGCTTAAAGAGGATCGCAGGTACCGACTCCTGATCAACGGTATCCCAAGTCTCCACTTCCCTCTCAGCAGCGCCAGTTAGCTGCCCTATCAGCACAGCAGCTTTTTGTCTCTCAGGCATGGAGTACATTTCTAGGATGCTGCATAACTTCCGCTTGAAGCCTGCTAAAGTGCCTGGCTCACCGCTGTACTGGGGAAGCCATTTCGCCCCAGGCATATATGGGAGCATTAGTGGCATGAGCGGGACTACCGGACTGGGTGCTGGGCCTGCGCCCCCATCTGGCGCTACAACGCCACGTGGTGCGGGGTCGGGGCCTCCGGCTGGGGCCGCACTGTCGGCCGGTTGTTGTGACATATTAGCGCCCCCTTGGTTAAACGGAGCCTACCGGTTTCAGAAGCTGCTATTTCACAGGCACAGCGGTGGGGACAGGACCTTCGTCGCAGGCGCTCTGATGTCAGAGCGTCCACTTCCTGTCGCAGGACCTGCCGCTGAGTCAGAGCCGGGGGCGTGTCCAAGACTTTGCGCGCTCTTTCAGGTACGCCCACCTTCTTCTCCAGCGCCTTAGGGCGCGAATATGGCGGCAAATATGGCGGTATTTGGCGCCAAACAACAGCAACAGTCTTTTTCACCAAAACACTCCACAGGCACACAGGGCTCAAATTCTGCAAGTTTCGGATCCTGTTCATGACGCGAAGTTTTTGTCTCGACCACGCACCACAATTGTGGGTTTCCAGGGATATGGGGTACTCGGAGCCGAGCCTGTAGATTTCTATGGGGAATGTCACTGGTAGCGTGGCTCGTTCCGTGTCCCTGGCGGTCAGGCGTTAAAGGGGGTTTATTTACAGGGGATTTAGTAGATAACAGTTCGTGACGCCACCTGTAGTTGTCTGATCACTAAGACCAGCGCTGCAGTAGATCTCTGAGGGGATGTTGTGGCAGCTAGATGACGGGTCCCCCACAGGTGGGACTGGTCCCTCAAAGTCTATGGTATTAATGATGTAGGGTGCTAATAAATGAATCAGTCTCACACCATCCAGCGTCTTTCCATACCTTTTACTTGTCAGATGTTTAGGCAGGTCCCGGGAAGCTGTTGGGGTGGATGGATGATGCGTTTCGAGGTAACGGCTGAGCAGGTTAGAGGCCTCCTTAACTTTCCATGTAACGAGTCCAACCTGCATAAAGCTAAGTTCACTCAAAACTCCAGCTAATTCTGTAGCTGTACTGCCCGGTCAGCATAGTGGTAGGAGCCTTCCATATAATGTGAGAGAGCTGAGTTCCTACTGTTGTCCTGCATCGACTCAAGGTTCCCACTCTCCCAGACTCCAGTTACGTACCGACAATAGGCTTATTCCTGTGACCTGAAGTCCAGCGAACCTCTGGTTTTTCTTATCACCACGCCTGAAGCTGTAGCGACACTTCGGTCCCCAGTGACCGGTGAACAATGCAGGATAGTTCAATCCTTAAGGCACTTCTCTGTTTCTTTTCCACTGCGCCCTTCGCCCTGCTCACACTCTTAATATCAGCACTGACTAGACTAGGATAATATTCGGTTTATCCGTACTAGCCTCCACTTTTGTACCGTCTCTCTGTATTGACAGGAATCTCGGCTCTCCAACAGGCACCAGTCCTGACTCCCTCCACACTCAGGAGAAACTTTCAGACTTCACTGTGCTACAGGACACTCCCCTATACACCCCTGCTGGGTGTGTCTGAAGTGTATGTGAGTGATGTCGAGCCCTTAACCGTTACCTCTCCACTCATCCTCCTGGTATTGTGTGCCTTACATACCAGGGCTACACACATTCATAACAGTTTAGGTGTAGTTATCTCTCAGGCTGTGACGAGGCATCTAGGATCAATGTAGGAACGCTCCACGGCTACCTCTAGTTGTGTGGTTAGTTTAGGAATCTGCAACCCATTAGTTACCAACATCTCAGGTGTTCGGCTGCCCGACTGTTGTTCCTGTCCTCCTCAGCTACCTAACATAACATATCACCATCAATGAGTTTAACTGACAAACAAAAAACATTTTTACCTTATCACTCCTAAACAATTTTTGCATAATAATTTGGAACACAGTGTATGTCCGGGGGGTGACAGATTCCCTTTAAACATTTCTTAAAATACCCAATACTTTTTTTTGGTATATTTTGCTTTTTCTTTAAGGGATTGAGTCACATACATTTTTTTTTAAATTACCAATAATACCACACACAAGGGACAAATACTGTCAGGCCGGCGTCACACTAAGGAGGAATACGCATTACACACGGACCCATATTTCTCTATGGAGCAGCTCTGATCATGCGTATTCTTCTCGGCCGTATCTTACGGTGTGAGACACCCGCAGCATGCTGCGATTGTACGCGTATTACACCCATTGTACGCCAATGAAAGTCTATGGGTGCGAGAAAACAACGGATTACACACGGACCAGGCATGTGACTTGCGAGAAACACGGAAGAGTTCTGCAGCTCACAGGAAATGGTGCAACGCATGCAGGAGGAAGCTAACACATGCAAAGTAGCTCAAAAAGAGCGCCAGACATCCTGGAAGAACGCCTCCACGGAGTCGGCCATGATGCCCACCCTCACCAATGTGGAGATGGTCATTGTATTGGTGCAGGAGAGGCCCGAAATATGGGACCAAAGAGATACGCTTATGCTGACCGCGCAAGGAAAGAGGCGGCATGGAGGCGCATCTGTGGCCAAATGTTTCCCCACTTTGGTGACAGCCCACGCGAGGAGCAGCAGCGAATCAGTAAGTTACTTAATATTTTTAAAAACTTCTTAACCATCACAGCGGATTTATAGTGCAGAATTTGGCCCAAAATGTTTATTTTTTGTTTTTGGGACGCAAAAATGTTAGTATAGTCACATCCTACTAGGCCCTCATGACTATATTAGGTGTATGTGCAAGAATTTGGCTTTGTGCAGCTAGCTAATTGCTTACATTATATGTCTCATTGCAGTGGATGATGTTATGAGAAGATGGAGAAGTATCCGCGACCAATACAGACGGGAACGCCAGTAGAGGAGCAAAAGCGGGTCAGCAGCACCCAGAAAACTAAAGTACATTTTCTTTGACAGGCTGGGTTTTCTTGCACCTATTCTGGATCTCAGACCATAAGTACATACATCACACCACATAACACATATGCAGTTTAGGCTCACCCCTCCTACATGTTCTAATCCCCTTTCATTTCCCCACAGAACCCAATCCAACCTCACTGAGAGGGAGACTGCCTCTGACTCAGAGGCCATTATTGACCCGGTTGGGGGAGGTGAAGAGGTGGCTGGCCCATCTTCTGAGCCTCCCTTCAGCATCCCCCAAGCTTCACAAGCACCAGGACCTGACCAAGCAGCTGCACCGCAACCTGTACCTGACCCACCTGCTGCAGCAGCAGGGCCCAGTGTAGAGAAAGCAGCCAATAGCAGCAGCCCCACTGTACCTCTTGTGGGCTCTCCCAAGCCTGCTGCTATATCCCGCCGTGGGAGAAGATGGAGAGACATCACTGGGTCAGACACACGTAGGCATGTGGACACTGGAGTACTCAATTACCTTGCTCTCGTTCTAGTGGTTTGTTAATGCCATTACCTGTACCCACGAGGCCATGGACCCATATTTCTATGGATTTTAATTCTGACCTTCCTGTCCCTCAGAGAATGACCGTTATCTGGGTAATCTGTGATAGGTTTTCCAAAATGATAAATCTTGTGCCATTACCTAAGTTGCCTTCCACCTCCGAGTTGGTGCCTTTGTTCTTTCAGCATGTGGTTCGGTTACATGGCATTCCGGAGAACATTGTGTCTGACAGAGGAATCCAGTTTGTTTCCAGATTTTGGAGGACATTTTGTTCTAAAC
Source organism: Oophaga sylvatica (assembly GCA_033576555.1). Classification (NCBI taxonomy): domain Eukaryota; kingdom Metazoa; phylum Chordata; class Amphibia; order Anura; family Dendrobatidae; genus Oophaga; species Oophaga sylvatica. Next base: position 55,173 of record JARQOD010004401.1, read on the forward strand.
TTGGTGTTCAGTTGTCTTTC
>JARQOD010004402.1:0-55186 GCA_033576555.1 Oophaga sylvatica
TGAGCACACCGTGGCCAAACTCAACAGGCCCTCCTAAAATTAATTTCCTTGGGGAATCGAAGCCACACACCCCAAGCCTGGAAGCATAAAAGCAGGAGAGCGACGTGGGGTTTTTTTCCGCGAATCTCCACCAGGTTTGGTATGTGTGACAAGGGCCCGAAATTGGGTGGCAGCTTGGGCCTTGGAAAACCTCACTCCATACATGTCTGGCACATGTGCCCCACTTGGTCGTGCAGAGTTTTTTTAGGGGACTACCCGGATCTTGATGCATGCTGCAAAGGCCACCTGAGGGGCGCCACTTTTCACTTCCAGCATCGCCAGATCGCGCTTTGCAGCCTGCAACGCAGATTTGCCTTCCTAAACACGCATCTATGTGACGTACCCACCAGGTGGAATTCCACGTTACATATTTGGAGGGGGTTTTTGGTGAGCACGCCACAGTAAGGGGAGTATTCAGCTGCATCGGGACAATAAACCCGCAATTTGCGCCGTTCACACTTCCCCACACTGAGGGGGCCTCTATAAGGACATCGCCACTTTTTGCGGCTTTTTGAGGGTTAACTTGATGGGGGGGTTGCAAGATGCACAGTCACCTACTGTCCCCCTTATCTCCTGCTTCAAAAAACACTGCAAGCACTAAGGATGGGGTTTTTTGGAAGAGGTGGAGGATGAGGATTCAAAAATTTCCCATCCCTTCGGGGACAGTCCCAAGGGTTCCCCACAAAGGGGGGGCAGGGCTCCTTGTGAGGAGGAGGGAGGAGTAAAGGGGGGGGAGGAAGACATCCTCCAGAGGGAGGTACACAACCTTAGTCATATGTAGACGAGGGTGGGGATGCAGGCAGCAAGTGACGCCTCTTGCAGGGGACAGCGTTTCTTGGCCAGTTGGGGGTCTGCGCACATGGTTTATTTCATCTGCAGTGCCTGAGAAACGACCGCCGAAAAAAACGCCCCCTTCTCACCCGTCTGTTTTTTGGGTTTTAAAACCCTCCCCGACCTCGCTACCGGAAACTTACCAAAAGCCTCACACACCCTAACCGGGGGGGGTAAAATGCGGGAGTACCAAACACACTGGTGCAATCCATAATGTTTCCATTCCACCGAGGCACGTTGCGCTGCTACTCTTTACAAAGCACTTGTGCGTCGAGGCAGTAAGACCTCTGCAACAAGAGGGAGCAAAGCGCCTCTTCAAAAGGGAAAAAAACCCGTATTTTTAAATGTGGCGAAGTTTTGTGGCAGCGCACAAATGTCTACCCATCCGAACGGCCCCCATCAGCAGGGGAACGTTTCCGTAAAATGGTGACAGACTACATGCCCCCCTCAGGTCCCCGATGGGTCTTCCCCATTTTAAATTTTTGGGCTCTAAAACGATACAGGGCCCGAGCTTAGCCCGTAGCATTGGGAGGGCTGGGTTTCCCCGTTTCCCGTTTATTATCGGGGCGCGTTTTTTTAGTGTGCAGGGGGTGTCTAAAGACCGCGCATGCGGGGCTATCCTCCGATAATGTAGACCGGCTTACTTTTCTGAAAATGAACAAGGCATGGATCTCGCCAGAATTTGTCTTGTCCGTTTTCAGATAAATTAACTGGTTCGCAACGTTATCCATGTCTCCTGTTATGTTCATTTTTTCTACCACCTGAACTCTACTCCCTGGGCTACAACACTGCCAGTCGCTGCTCAGAAGTGTCGTGTCCACAGACCAATACACAAGCTATAGTGTTAGTGGGGTTCAGTAACGCCAGCTGTTCCCCTGCTGTGTGTCCGGCAAGAAGTCTCCTGTTCCCTACACATGAACAGAAAAAACCCATGTCGAACATGCTCCAAATAGGGAAGAGCCGTCACCCTGATTGTTATGCTTAAAACATGAAATTATGAAGTTTTCCAGGCCTAGAATGATACATTTTTATGACAAATATGGACAAATAATAATTTGTCATCACAGCGCATATCTGCACATGTCTATTAGAAATGGTAACAAAAACTAAAACATAGTGTTCACTTTTTGAAATTAATGCATAAAAGTACATTTCATACTTATCAATTAATGCTTTTTAAGGAACTTTATCTGTACCTGTAAGATAATGCAGTCAATGGATGTACGAATCATAAAATCCTCATCATCATCATCACGAGTTTATTTATGACAGACATTATAAAAATACACATACTGATGCCAACTGTAACTTCACACACCATATATGAAATGGCCAGCATGTAAACCTGGTAATAATGTGCAATAATAAATTATTACATCTAGAAAGTGCATCATGCATACTGACAATAGGTAGTTATACCTGCAAGTGCTGTTGAAACAACCACAACAGATATAATTTAATAATGGTATATAGGTATCACAGTGCATAGTTACTCATGGACAATGTCGATGTAATACTGTACCTCAATAAAGTCAGCGTCAACCATTATGCTTGTTAGTCTTGTAGATTGTTAAAGATGGAACGTTCTTTTTTTGTTGGTCATAGGTGGAGTATTAGACAGTAAATGATTACTGCTGTCGTATTTTTGGCGTCCCTAGGGCGCAATAACGCTGCGTAACGTCACATTTTATAGAGTCATCTAATTGACACACGCTACCCTACCCTACGCGTGACAGTAGGAAGGTAGTGTTGACGGATAAATCCTTGCGCAACCAGACATGCTTTTACCCTCTTCAACACTGTACAAGCAAAAAATGCATGATTGCAGCCGCAGACTTTATTGACGTACAGTATAACATCGCCATTACCCATCAGAGGCTGTCCACTGTCTGATACAGACATAGAATATACCTTTGCTATCCGTAGCCTTTGTTTCACCTACACTTGCAGGCACACATTTAAATTGTGACAATGCATTATGTTTTTTTTAAATGGTTATTTTTCATCGTACATTATTGTGTCATCACATTGATGAGTCCATGCTGGACATGTCATACATGCTGTACAAAGTAACGATTTTATTAACTTAAACAATTGAAATGTCTGTGACTGTCACATCTAAATTGCAATGATGATGATGATGATGAGTGGACTATTACAAAATCCATTGTCTTCACTATGTTATGGTTTAACATAGCGTTCCTTAAGCATTATTCATAAATACAAAAATGGACTTTTATTCTTAAATTTACAGCACTATATTTTGTAACCAATTTTTTGGGTGGTGTGTTGTTCCATTTCTTGTTGGCATGTGCATATATGCGTTTTATATTTGCAGTGTCTTTATTTTTATTCTTGAAGTTAGGAAACATGTGTATCTTCGTACCGTGTTAGCCAGTAGATAGAAAAATATTTAGACTTGAGAGTCCGCAGTGGTTGTTACCTTTTAATGGATAACTGAAAAGATGGTAACAAATTGCAAGCTTTCGAGGCTACTCACGTCTCTTCATCAGGCAAAGACTAAAACAAAAAATTAAGCATCACATATTTCTATACACAACAGGACACAGGAATAGTGAAATAGGTAAGACAAGTAAGTGACGTGTAGCAGAACTCTCATTATCACAGAGGGATGAACATAAATATTGGAACAGTTCCTAGATAAGGATAGAAAGTTTTATTGCCCTCTGATTGGGGTCTGGTTTTGTGTTTTCATGCCCCTGGAAGGGCAGAGACGCAGATTCCTTAATTGATATAGAATGACATAAATCCGTGTGATCTATTCATTCCATCACTAACAGTGTCAAAGGTCATGATGAGCTTATATTCTGAAACCTTTGTATCTTTCTCATATTTGAAGTTATATTTTAATACCAGTAATTCCATATCCATCATGCTATGACCGGGCATACAAAATTGTTTTGCCACAGGTAAATCCATTATTTTTTTCTCTTATTGTGTGGCGCTGATAATTCATCCTTGTTCTCATTTTTTGGCCGGTCTCCCCTCACTTGTCCCTCCCTCACTTGTCTTACCTATTCCTGTGTCCTGTTGTGTGTAGAAATATGTGATTCTTCATTTTTTGTTTTAGTCTTAGCCTGATGAAGATGAAAAAATAACCGTGTGCACAACCAAGAAGGTGCCAGAGTAGGTTCCCAAACCGTATCTAATAGAAAATGAACTCGGCACTCAACTTTAGTATAGTGAGAATAAAGATTTTTATTCACAGTAGTAACACGAAACGTTTCGGTCCTATATCATGGACCTTCATCAGTCACAGATACTACTGGGAAGGGGGTTGATCCACATAGGGAAGAAAGAAAGGGCTGGATATAGCCTGTATTGGTGGGGTGAGATGAGGAAGAGGACAATGCCTCTATTGCACTAGTAACCTGTTGTGAAGGAGTCCGGTAGTGAGGATAGGTCTCTGCATTGGACGCGGTGTCCACCGCTAGTCTGAGTGCCACTAGCGGTGGACACCGCGTCCAATGCAGAGACCTATCCTCACTACCGGACTCCTTCACAACAGGTTACTAGTGCAATAGAGGCATTGTCCTCTTCCTCATCTCACCCCACCAATACAGGCTATATCCAGCCCTTTCTTCTTCCCTATGTGGATCAACCCCTTCCCAGTAGTATCTGTGACTGATGAAGGTCCATGATATAGGACCGAAACGTTTCGTGTTACTACTGTGAATAAAAATCTTTATTCTCACTATACTAAAGTTGAGTGCCGAGTTCATTTTCTATTAGCCTGATGAAGAGACCTGAGTAGTCTCGAAAGCTTGGAATTTGTTACCATATTTTCAGTTAGCCATTAAACGGTTATCAACCACAGAGGACTCTCAAGTATAAATATTTTTCTATTCTTGGAATTGAAATTCATCATTTTATTGTCCTAGTAAAACTTCATTTATTCTTGTTTGAAGTACATACATTTGCAATGGCCACGTAACAAGGCAATAACTCAATATTTTATGCCTACACCCTCCTTGACCCTGGGCTTCAACACCGTCAGTTGCTGCTCAGAAGTGTTAGATGCACAGATGAAAACAATCGCTGATGTGTTTGTGGGGTTCAGTAACGCCTGCTGTTCCCCTGCTGTGTGTCTGGCAAAAATTACTGCTGCTAACTACAACTTCAACTTCAAACATCTCATACTAGGCCTCTGCCTACACCCTCCTTGACCCTGGGCTTCAACACCGCCAGTTGCTGCTCAGAAGTGTTAGATGCACAGATGAAAACAATCGCTGATGTGTTTGTGGGGTTCAGTAACGCCTGCTGTTCCCCTGCTGTGTGTCTGGCAAAAATTACTGCTGCTAACTACAACTTCAACTTCAATCATCTCATACTAGGCCTCTGCCTACACCCTCCTTGACCCTGGGCTTCAACACCGCCAGTTGCTGCTCAGAAGTGTTAGATGCACAGATGAAAACAATCGCTGATGTGTTTGTGGGGTTCAGTAACGCCTGCTGTTCCCTGCTGTGTGTCTGGCAAAAATTACTGCTGCTAACTACAACTTCAACTTCAAACATCTCATACTAGGCCTCTGCCTACACCCTCCTTGACCCTGGGCTTCAACACCGCCAGTTGCTGCTCAGAAGTGTTAGATGCACAGATGAAAACAATCGCTGATGTGTTTGTGGGGTTCAGTAACGCCTGCTGTTCCCCTGCTGTGTGTCCGGCAAAAATTGCTGCTAGCTACCTAATCATGGTGAAAAAAACATGACATGTCAAAGTGTCTAGTGCTACACATAGATATGAGGCTACACCCTGATTTCTAAGCTGTAAACATTTGAAACGTCAACTTTAAAACCATAAAATGATTAGTCTTTGTCACAAATCTGTTACAAAATTATTGTGACATATTATTACAGATATGCACATGTCGAAAACAAATGCAAACACAAAAGCCTACTTATGCTATAGGATACTGATGGTCAACCTTGTCACTCCATAGCTTAGACAAATCCAACTCACATCATGACTCAAATTCTGCAATGTTGGAAGTGCATAATGTGGGTTGAACTTTGACAACTGCTGCAGTGCGAAGGTTATACTTCAGTGTTCTTGCCTTTTAAATAAAAGCATACAAGTAAATATAATAATCCAATGTTGATTAAGGGACGTGATGTACACCTGTAATATTGTGCAAACAATGCATGTAGGAATAGTCCTCTTCAACATTACTTATATTTGTGTCATTTTAAAAAATACATATTTAATTAGAAAGTTAACAGCCCATATCATAAAGGTCCTTCATGTAAACATGATAATCGCTAACAAAAATCATGCATTACCTTGGTAAAGTCAATAGTGCATAGTCACAATAGCAAAATATATACCTGTAAGTGGTGCTGAAAGAACGACAACTGATAGAATAGGTGAATGATATCTATTTATCAGACTGAATAGCGACACCTGTACAATGTCGATATAATACTGTACCTTAACAAAACAGCTGTGTCACACCTCACACTCGTTTTTCTTGTAGCTTGTTATGTAATAGGGCACATGCGTGTATGTTTCATCATAGGTGCATGTTTACTGAGTAAAGCAGTCATGACAACGCCTTTGTGTTGTCGGTACGCTTGCGATGATGAACGATGCGCACCGTGAATGTTAGTCTGCGTCATAAGATGTACAGACACTCCAATACCCAACGCGTCACAGCAGGAAGCCAGTCTGTGCGTCCAAACAAAGGCGCAACCATACATGCACGTAACCTTTTATAAAGCTATATAAAAAAAAGGATGTAGTAGTAACGCACACTTTATTGAGGTACAGTATTACATCGCCATTCACCATCTGTGGCTATGCAGTCTCATCTATATATACCTTATCTATCCGTTGTCATGCTTGCAAGTCCACAGTCAGGCATAAAATATCTGTTTTCACTCTGCACTATGCACTTTTTAAATTTTTTGTTTGTTAATATAAATGATTGGCACATATTATCAGTATTACATGATGGAAATTTTAGATATTTTTTAAAAAATTTTAGTGATATTATTCACCAAATGTAAAGTTTTATGAATGTCAAAGATAACTTGTAATGCTGATTATGTTTTTAAGTCAGCCATTCATTGTCTACACAATAAAAATGGTGTACATACTGTTACTTAGCCATCATTAATGGATTCTGATATGTACTTGTATGCTTTTATTTTAAACCGTATAGCAGATTATTTAACCTATTTTAATTGTGGTTTGCATTGCTTTTCAACATGTTAATGTATGCATTTATGTTTGTAAATTATTAATTTACATATATTTTTTTAAGTAAAATCATCATCTTATGGTACTAAAGGTTATATTTCTCTTGTTTGGAGTATAGACATTTTTAATTGACACGTAACAAGGAAAATACTTGATATAGTATTTAAACATCCTCCTTGACCCTGGGCTACAACACCGCCAGTTGTTGCTCGGAAGTGCTGTTAGCACAGTCAACACTTGCTCCTGTGTTACTGGAGTTCAGTAATGTCAGCTGTTCCCCTGCTGTGTGAACGGCAAAAAGTCCTGCTGCCTCCATCATGTTCTCTTCTCATTCCTGGGCTACAACACCGCCAGTTGTTGCTCGGAAGTGCTGTTAGCACAGTGAACACTTGCTCCTGTGTTACTGGGGTTCAGTAATGTCAGCTGTTCCCCTGCTGTGTGAACGGCAAAAAGTCCTGCTGCCTCCACCATGTTCTCTTCTCATCCCTGGGCTACAACACCGCCAGTTGTTGCTCGGAAGTGCTGTTAGCTCAGTGAACACTTGCTCCTGTGTTACTGGGGTTCAGTAATGTCAGCTGTTCCCCTGCTGTGTGAACGGCAAAAAGTCCTGCTGCCTCCACCATGTTCTCTTCTCATTCCTGGGCTACAACACCGCCAGTTGTTGCTCGGAAGTGCTGTTAGCACAGTGAACACTTGCTCCTGTGTTACTGGGGTTCAGTAATGTCAGCTGTTCCCCTGCTGTGTGAACTGCAAAAAGTCCTGCTGCCTCCACCATGTTCTCTTCTCATCCCTGGGCTACAACACTGCCAGTTGTTGCTCGGAAGTGCTGTTAGCACAGTGAACACTTGCTCCTGTGTTACTGGGGTTCAGTAATGTCAGCTGTTCCCCTGCTGTGTGAACGGCAAAAAGTCCTGCTGCCTCCACCATGTTCTCTTCTCATTCCTGGGCTACAACACCGCCAGTTGTTGCTCGGAAGTGCTGTTAGCACAGTGAACACTTGCTCCTGTGTTACTGGGGTTCAGTTAATGTCAGCTGTTCCCCTGCTGTGTGAACGGCAAAAAGTCCTGCTGCCTCCACCATGTTCTCTTCTCATTCCTGGGCTACAACACCGCCAGTTGTTGCTCGGAAATGCTGTTAGCACAGTGAACACTTGCTCCTGTGTTACTGGGGTTCAGTAATGTCAGCTGTTCCCCTGCTGTGTGAACGGCAAAAAGTCCTGCTGCCTCCACCATGTTCTCTTCTCATCCCTGGGCTACAACACCGCCAGTTGTTGCTCGGAAGTGCTGTTAGCACAGTGAACACTTGCTCCTGTGTTACTGGGGTTCAGTAATGTCAGCTGTTCCCCTGCTGTGTGAACGGCAAAAAGTCCTGCTGCCTCCACCATGTTCTCTTCTCATTCCTGGGCTACAACACCGCCAGTTGTTGCTCGGAAGTGCTGTTAGCACAGTGAACACTTGCTCCTGTGTTACTGGGGTTCAGTAATGTCAGCTGTTCCCCTGCTGTGTGAACGGCAAAAAGTCCTGCTGCCTCCACCATGTTCTCTTCTCATCCCTGGGCTACAACACCGCCAGTTGTTGCTCGGAAGTGCTGTTAGCACAGTCAACACTTGCTCCTGTGTTACTGGGGTTCAGTAATGTCAGCTGTTCCCTGCTGTGTGAACGGCAAAAAGTCCTGCTGCCTCCACCATGTTCTCTTCTCATTCCTGGGCTACAACACCGCCAGTTGTTGCTCGGAAGTGCTGTTAGCACAGTGAACACTTGCTCCTGTGTTACTGGGGTTCAGTAATGTCAGCTGTTCCCCTGCTGTGTGAACTGCAAAAAGTCCTGCTGCCTCCACCATGTTCTCTTCTCATCCCTGAGCTACAACACCGCCAGTTGTTGCTCGGAAGTGCTGTTAGCACAGTGAACACTTGCTCCTGTGTTACTGGGGTTCAGTAATGTCAGCTGTTCCCCTGCTGTGTGAACGGCAAAAAGTCCTGCTGCCTCCACCATGTTCTCTTCTCATTCCTGGGCTACAACACCGCCAGTTGTTGCTCGGAAGTGCTGTTAGCACAGTGAACACTTGCTCCTGTGTTACTGGGGTTCAGTAATGTCAGCTGTTCCCCTGCTGTGTGAACGGCAAAAAGTCCTGCTGCCTCCACCATGTTCTCTTCTCATCCCTGGGCTACAACACCGCCAGTTGTTGCTCGGAAGTGCTGTTAGCACAGTGAACACTTGCTCCTGTGTTACTGGGGTTCAGTAATGTCAGCTGTTCCCCTGCTGTGTGAACGGCAAAAAGTCCTGCTGCCTCCACCATGTTCTCTTCTCATCCCTGGGCTACAACACCGCCAGTTGTTGCTCGGAAGTGCTGTTAGCACAGTCAACACTTGCTCCTGTGTTACTGGGGTTCAGTAATGTCAGCTGTTCCCCTGCTGTGTGAACGGCAAAAAGTCCTGCTGCCTCCACCATGTTCTCTTCTCATCCCTGGGCTACAACACCGCCAGTTGTTGCTCGGAAGTGCTGTTAGCACAGTCAACACTTGCTCCTGTGTTACTGGGGTTCAGTAATGTCAGCTGTTCCCCTGCTGTGTGAACGGCAAAAAAGTCCTGCTGCCTCCACCATGTTCTCTTCTCATCCCTGGGCTACAACACCGCCAGTTGTTGCTCGGAAGTGCTGTTAGCACAGTCAACACTTGCTCCTGTGTTACTGGGGTTCAGTAATGTCAGCTGTTCCCCTGCTGTGTGAACGGCAAAAAGTCCTGCTGCCTCCACCATGTTCTCTTCTCATTCCTGGGCTACAACACCGCCAGTTGTTGCTCGGAAGTGCTGTTAGCACAGTCAACACTTGCTCCTGTGTTACTGGGGTTCAGTAATGTCAGCTGTTCCCCTGCTGTGTGAACGGCAAAAAGTCCTGCTGCCTCCACCATGTTCTCTTCTCATCCCTGGGCTACAACACCGCCAGTTGTTGCTCGGAAGTGCTGTTAGCACAGTCAACACTTGCTCCTGTGTTACTGGGGTTCAGTAATGTCAGCTGTTCCCCTGCTGTGTGAACGGCAAAAAGTCCTGCTGCCTCCACCATGTTCTCTTCTCATCCCTGGGCTACAACACCGCCAGTTGTTGCTCGGAAGTGCTGTTAGCACAGTGAACACTTGCTCCTGTGTTACTGGGGTTCAGTAATGTCAGCTGTTCCCCTGCTGTGTGAACGGCAAAAAGTCCTGCTGCCTCCACCATGTTCTCTTCTCATCCCTGGGCTACAACACCGCCAGTTGTTGCTCGGAAGTGCTGTTAGCACAGTCAACACTTGCTCCTGTGTTACTGGGGTTCAGTAATGTCAGCTGTTCCCCTGCTGTGTGAACGGCAAAAAGTCCTGCTGCCTCCACCATGTTCTCTTCTCATCCCTGGGCTACAACACCGCCAGTTGTTGCTCGGAAGTGCTGTTAGCACAGTGAACACTTGCTCCTGTGTTACTGGGGTTCAGTAATGTCAGCTGTTCCCCTGCTGTGTGAACGGCAAAAAGTCCTGCTGCCTCCACCATGTTCTCTTCTCATCCCTGGGCTACAACACCGCCAGTTGTTGCTCGGAAGTGCTGTTAGCACAGTGAACACTTGCTCCTGTGTTACTGGGGTTCAGTAATGTCAGCTGTTCCCCTGCTGTGTGAACGGCAAAAAGTCCTGCTGCCTCCACCATGTTCTCTTCTCATCCCTGGGCTACAACACCGCCAGTTGTTGCTCGGAAGTGCTGTTAGCACAGTCAACACTTGCTCCTGTGTTACTGGGGTTCAGTAATGTCAGCTGTTCCCCTGCTGTGTGAACGGCAAAAAGTCATGCTGCCTCCACCCTGTTGTCTTCTCATCCCTGGGCTTCAACACCGCCAGTTGTTGCTCGGAAGTGTCATTGGCACGGGTACTCACTCCTGCCCAGACTGGTTACAGCACGCCATCTGTTTCCTGTTAGTGTAAACGTCACTTAGCCTCCAATAAGTTGTCCTATCGTGTTGCGGTCGGTTAGCCGACTCTATGGTGCTTGGAGTTTAGGTGCTTCCTATGTGTGCTGTGGATATGCAAATAAAGGCTGTTTCCGTTGTGACAATAGGACAATCACCCACTGTAGTACTGTGGGATTCAGTAACTGCGGCCGGCTCGCGGCCTGTCAACTTAAATTTCCATGGGTACCTTCTGCTACCCGTCCGGGTTCCAGTACCGTCAGCTGGTTCTCCGCAGTGCCTTTGGCCTAGGTGCCTCCATCTCGGTATCCGAGTTCCAGCAACGTCTGCTGGTCCTTGGTAGTGCTTTGGAGCACAGGTACCTCCTGCTTAGTAACCGTGTCCCAGTAACGTCAGCTGGTCCTCGGTTGTGCCATTGGCTCTTTTCTTTCTGCTGCCCCTCCGGCTTCCAGCACAGTCAGCTGGTCCTCGTTACTTGCATTGGCTCTTGTACCTTCTGCTACCCGTCCGGGTTCCAGTACCGTCAGCTGGTTACCGCCATGCTTTGCCTAGTGCCTCCATCTCGTATCCGAGTTCCACTACGTCTGCTGGCCTTGTGTGATTGAGCAAGGTACACTCCTGCTGTTTACCGTGTCCAAGTAACGTCAGCGGTCCTCGTGTACAATGGGTTCTTCTGCGCCGCTCGGGTTCCGCAACAGCTGTACCTCGTTCTTGCATTGGCTGTTGACCTTCTGCTACCCGTCCGGGTTCCAGTACCGTCAGCTGGTTCTCCGCAGTGCCTTTGGCCTAGGTGCCTCCATCTCGGTATCCGAGTTCCAGCAAACGTCTGCTGGTCCTTGGTAGTGCTTTGGAGCACAGGTACCTCCTGCTTAGTAACCGTGTCCCAGTAACGTCAGCTGGTCCTCGGTTGTGCCATTGGCTCTTTTCTTTCTGCTGCCCCTCCGGCTTCCAGCACAGTCAGCTGGTCCTCGTTACTTGCATTGGCTCTTGTACCTTCTGCTACCCGTCGGGTTCCAGTACGTCAGCTGGTTCTCCTCAGTGCTTTGGCCTAGGTGCCTCCATCTGGTACCGAGTCCAGCAACGTCGCTGTCCTTGGTAGTGCTTTGGAGCACAGGTACCTCCTGCTTAGTAACCGTGTCCCAGTAACGTCAGCTGTCCTCGTTGCAAGCTCTTTCCTGCTGCCCTGGTTCCAGCACAGTCACTGGTCCTCGTTACTTGCATGGCGTTGTACTCGCTACCCGCCGGTTCCAGTACCGTCAGCTGGTTCTCCGCAGTGCCTTTGGCCTAGGTGCTCCATCTACGGTATCCGAAATTCCAGAAACGTCTGCTGGCTTGGTAGTGCTTTGGAGCACAGGTACCTCCTGCTTAGTAACCGTGTCCAGTAACGTCAGCTGGTCCTCGGTTGGCCATTGGCTCTTTCCTTCTGCTGCCCTCGGGTTCAGCACAGTCACTGGTCCTCGTTACTTGCATTGACTCATTGTACCTCTGCTAACATTTAAAAATTGAATGATTTTTTCAATGCTTTTTTGGTAATCACTCTGATCTCCAACAATGAAGACGACGACCTGATGACCACCCGAAGAAGTGACGACCACAAGGACGACGAGCATCAAGCCACCAGCCTAAACACCATCACAAAGAGAAATAAAGATTACCAAACAGGACTAAGAAGTTAAGACAAACTACAAGATACAGAACAAGAGACTTAGAACAATAAGCAGAAATCAAAAAGCAGAAGAACATGAAGTATAAGACCAAAATGAAGAGCAAAATATAGCTCTAAATTATAAGCAGAAGAAGACTAAGCAGGTATGGGGTGAGTCGTCCTCCTCGTGTGCCCTGGAAAATGCTGCTGCTGCAGGCTAAACTGAACACGGACAATACTGTTGATAATTAATCTTTTGTGACAGCAAGAACGGAAGGATGAAAATTCATACTTTGACAGATTACAAGTACAGGATTCTTGTCACAAATAAGATATGATGAAGAAGATAAGTACAATATGAATAGAATAATAGTTTAATAAGAAATATGAGTAATGTTAACAAAAGATGAATAGCAAGAAGTTTAAGAAGAAGATAAAGAAGTGAAGATGAAGAATAATTTGATGAAAAAGATGATGCTGCTGAAGATTATGAAGGAAAGTGTGTCAAAAGTTAAAAAGTGAAGAGCATGGAAGTTGTGAAATATACATATTTGCCAAAATAGAAAAACGTTAACAACATTGTCAATTTCTTCGTCAATCCGAACATCTTTAAAAAAAAAAATATTTATGCTATTCCATTTGATTGGGTTAAACATCTATGCCTTTAATGTCTCCTCAACCTTCCCCAATACTTCTACATTACTCTTTGTTGTTTTCCTTCATGTACAATTAACCAACAAGGCAAGAATGGGTTTTTTTTAATTCCGATATTTTGTTCCCATAGACTTACATTGGATTTCCGGTATCGGTATCGGGTATCGCCGATATTTTTTGGGTATCGGCGATACCATTCCGATTCCGATACTTTTGGATATCGGAAAGTATCGCTCAACTCTAGACAGGACTGCCCACTTTCGGGATTTCTGACAGTACAACTCAGCGTCCTCAAGCCCCTGATTTAATGCCAACAAGGTTTTTTCAGCTTGATCAGTGACATTAAGTTCATCGTACAATAACCCCAGAGCCAGAAAAAATGCATCAACATTACTCAAAACAGGGTCCCCAGGTGTCAGGGAAAAAGCCCAATCCTGAGGATCGCCGCGCAGGAGAGAGATGACAATTTGAACCTGCTGTGCTGCGTTCCCTGAGGACTTAGGTTTTAAGGCAAAAAACAACATCCAGTTATTTTTGAAATTCAGAAATTTTGCTCGATCCCCCAAATATAAATCTGGCATGGGGATCCTAGGTTCCACAACCGGCAACCCTGCAAGATAGGTAGCAATACTCCGAACTTCAGTGGCAAGCTGATCCACACGGCCAGACAACTGTGCAAACTCCATTGAGAGAAAAAAAAAAAAATTCTCCTCAGCACCAAGAGAAAAAGAGGGAAAAAATGCAACAAACAGAGAGAAAAAAAAAATTCTGACAACTTCCCTTTTTCTTTTTCCTTTTACTATTTTTCCCTTCTGTTGAGTACCATATAATTTTCAGTTTGGGCCGGTGATACTGTTATGATTTGGTAGCTGAGGAGAGCAGGCAAAAACGGCAATACACCAGAGAGGTTGGAATCTACTGGATTGCAGTACCCTGACTAACCACCACAACTAAAGGCAGCCGTGGAGCGTTCCTACGTTGGTCCTAGACGCCTCGTCACAGACTGAGAGGTTAACTACACCTAAAGATAGAAAGAGGAAAGCTACCTGCCCCGGAGCAGATCCCCAAAGAACATAGGAAGCCCCCAAACATGTAATGGCGGTTAGACAAGAGGAAATACAGACACAGACAGAAAATAGTAAGGGGAAATGTTGGGGGCCAATCTGCCTAGAAAGAAAAAGGATAGGAAGGACACTTACTGCAATCCAAAAAACTGTCATGTATAGTGTAAATTAATTAGTTCTCTGGTGTAACAAAATCAAAACAGCAGCCACTGAAAAAACTGGAAAAAGCAAAAGTACAAAACATCAGTGGCTGAACTAAACTGAGTGTAATGTATGTAGTACAGTTCCTATAGCGTCTTGTGCTTGGGTGCGAGGAAAACACATGAGACATAGGTTGATATGAAATGACTTGTATTACTTCATACAAGCATGCAGAAAAGGTCACACAGTTTGCAGTAACAGAGGCAGGAGAACACAGCAGGCCAGAGTAACTTCAAGCTCTACAATAACTCTCCAAGCAGGTTCAGGATCTCTTCTCTGTACCGTAATTCCTCTGCAAACATGGATTCACCAGACAGCAGGTTTCCAAAGTCCAAAAGTGTTCCAAAGTTCCTCAGTAGGAAATAGCTGGAGTCCAAAATCCTAGGTTTCCAGGAGTCAGGTCACAGGCTGACTGAGGCTTGATTCAGGAGCACTGATTGTTCAGCTGAGGCTGCTTAAGAAGCAAGAGGGAGAGAATCAGGGCGGGAACATGAAAACTGGAAACTCCATATTAACTGAGGGCAAGATAGCTGCAGCAAGACAGAAAGCAAAATGGCCGACGGAAAACTGAGTTTCAAGGAACATGTCAAAAGAGACAAAGAACCTTACATTACTCCCCCCTTAAGGACAACCTCCAACCTCCGGTTGACCTCAGACCAGGCTTGTCAGGGTACCTCTGATGAAACTGGCGGAGCAGGCGAGGAGCGTTTACATTATTGACTGGTTCCCATGAGTTGTCCTCCACTGGGTAGCCCTGCCATTTAATCAAATATTGCAACTGATTTCTGTACAACCTGGAATCTAGAATCCTTTCCACCATAAATTCTTCCTGACCATCGACCAGCACTGGGTCAGGGCAAGGAGAAGAGCGTCCAGGAAACGTATTGGGTGTTGCAGCCTTTAGTAGGGATACATGAAAGACAGGGTGGATTCTCATAGTTCTGGGCAGTTGAAGACGACAAGCAACAGCACTTATAATCTTACTGATCTTATAAGGTCCAATGTACTTATGTCCCAATTTAGACGATGGAATCTTTATTTTAAGATTTCTGGTTGACAGCCAGACCAAATCTCCTACCTTGAAAGCTGGTGCAGGTTTACGAAATTTATCTGCTGCTTTCTTGTACCTTTCCTGAGCCAATTCTAGATTTTCCTTTAGAAGATCCATATTCTTTTGTAAAGAAGTGATTCTTTCAGCCACTGCCGGCAAGGGCGTATCTATGGGAAATCGAGGAAGAATGTTAGGATGATAACCTAGATTGGAGTAAAAAGGAGACTGCTTAGTGGAGGATCTCTGAGAGTTATTATAAGAGAACTCAGCCAGTGGAAGTAGATCCACCCAATCATCTTGTAGGTGGCAGATAAAGCAACGGATATACTGCTCCAGGGTCTGATTGGTTCGTTCTGTCTGTCCATTAGTCTGGGGATGAAAAGCAGAAGAAAGGTTTACTTTAATGTCCAATGCGGCACAGAAATTTTGCCAAAACCTTGAAGTGAATTGCACCCCTCGATCCGAAATGACCTCATCCGGTACTCCATGTAAGCGAAACACATTCTTAATCATCAAGTCTGATGTCTGTTTTGCAGTGGGTAAGCCGACACAAGGGATAAAATGAGCTGCCTTTGTTAGACGATCAACCACCACTAGAATGGTGTTCTTCCCTTGAGAGGTTGGTAACTCCACAATGAAGTCCATAGAAATGGATCCCCACGGGCGGGACGGGGTGGGAAGAGGTTGTAACAGACCAGTTGGTGAGGAGCGAGGTGTTTTGCATCTTGCACAGACTTCACATGAAGTGACATAGTTTAAAACATCTTTCCTGTAAGTGGGCCACCAAAAGAAACGAGAAAGAAATTCTTGTGTCTTTAGAATTCCCCTATGCCCGGCTATCTTGGAATCGTGGATGAGTTGCAATACTCTCAATCTGACTGTTTCAGGTATATACAGACGTTGTCCCTGAATCCACACACCATTCTTAAAGACAAGACTTACGTCCCTTGGGGGTTGAGCCAACAAAGAATCCGCATGGTATGCTTCCTTGATGTCCTTAAGTAGGTCTTGATTATGAATCACTCCAGGAATCTAGAGTCAGGAAGAATAGTCTTAGGAGGAGTAAGTGGACGTGTCTCTGCTGAATGAATCCTAGAGAGTGCATCAGCCTTTCCATTGCGCGATCCTGGTCTATAAGAAATGACAAAATTAAATTGGTTTAGGAAAAGATTCCAGCGAGCCTGGCGAGGAGTCAGGCACTTAGCCGACCTGATAAATTCAAGGTTACGATGGTCTGTCAGGACGACTATTTGCTGTGCAGCTCCCTGAAGAAGGTGTCTCCATTCCTTGAAGGCGGCAATAATGGCCAACAATTCTCTATTGCCCACATCGTAGTTCCTCTCAGCCGAAGACAACTGCTGGGAAAAGAAGGCACAGGGATGCAAGACATTCTTCTCACCTGTTCTCTGAGAGAGTATAGCTCCAACGGCACAGTCTGAAGCATCCACCTCTATTATGAAGGCAAGCTCGGGGTTGGGATGTACTAAGATAGGTGCAGTGGTAAATTTGTCCTTTAAACAGGAAAATGCTTCCTGAGCTTGCGGGGTCCAGGAGAACCTAGACTGTTTCCGGGTAAGTTGGGTGATAGGTGACACTACCTCAGAGAAATTCCTAATGAAACGTCTATAGAAGTTGACAAACCCGATGAAGCGCTGCACCTCCTTCACATTTCTAGGAATTGGCCAATCCTTGATGGCTTGGGTCTTGCTTCCATCCATACTAATCCCTTGCGTAGATAGTACATACCCCAGAAATTGAATTTCGGTCCTATGGAATTCACACTTTTCAAGTTTGATGTAGAGATGGTTTTGTCTTAGGCGTTCTAAGACCATTCTCACATGTACATGATGTTCCTCTGTGGAGTTAGAAAAAATTAGAATATCATCCAGATAAATCACCACAAATGTATCTAGGAGATCCCTGAAGATATCATTCACGAAGTGTTGGAAAGTGGCTGGGGCGGTACTCAGACCAAAAGGCATAACTAGATATTCGAAGTGTCCATAGCGTGACCTGAATGCAGTCTTCCATTCATCCCCAGGTCTAATACGGACCAAGTTATAGGCCCCACGGAGATCCAGTTTAGAGAAAATTTTGGCGTGCCGCACTCTCTCCAACAACTCAGGGATTAAAGGCAATGGATAACGGTTTCTAATAGTAACCTTATTGAGTTCCCTATAGTCTATGCAGGGTCTCAGAGATCCATCTTTCTTCTTCACAAAGAAGATGGGTGCACCTGCGGGAGATGAAGAGGGGCGTATGAAGCCTTTGGCTAGATTTTCATCTATGTAGTCCTTCAAAGCTTTTAGCTCGGGCCCCGCTAGGGGGTAGATCTTACCAAAAGGTATCTCGGCTCCAGGCAATAATTCGATTGGACAATCATATGGACGGTGAGGAGGAAGCTGATCAGCGTTCTTCTTGTCACATAAATCCACATAGTCCTGGTATACAGCTGGTAGTTCAGGGACTGACATGGTTCCTTTAGGAACAGAGCAAGCTGAAACTCCTTGACTCATCTGTTTCTCCGGAAAGTGTAATTCCTTGGTCTCCCAGTTAATCGTAGGATTCTGCGCCTGCAGCCATGGTAGCCCTAGAATAATGGGAAAGTGGGGAGAAGAGATAAGCATAAAAGACATTTTCTCCTGATGATCTTTACCCATAAGGACCCTCAAAGGCTCTGTTTCCTGATCCACTGGTCCAGAGGTCAGCAGTGGATTTCGCTGCTGATCCGCAGCGGATTTTGCTGCGGATCCGCAGCTGATTTTGCTGGGGATCCGCAGCGGATTTTGCTGCTCATCAGCACCGGATTTTGCTACGTATCCGCAGCGGATTTTGCTACGTATCCGCAGCGGATTTCGCTGCTGATCCGCAGCGGATTTCGCTGGGGATCCGCAGCGGATTTCGCTGCTGATCCGCAGCGGATTTAGCTGCTGATCCGCAGCGGATTTAGCTGCTGATCCGCAGTGGATTTTGCCTCCGATCCGCAGCGGATTTTGCTGCGGATCCGCAGCTTATTTCGCTGGGGATCCGCAGCGGATTTCGCTGTGTATCCGCAGCGGATTTCGCTGCTGATCCGCAGCTGATTTCGCTGCTGATCCGCAGCGTATTTCGCCTCTGATCCGCAGCGGATTTTGCTGCGGATCCGCAGCTTATTTCGCTGGGGATCCGCAGCGGATTTCGCTGTGTATCCGCAGCGGATTTCGCGTGATCCAGGGATTCCTGCTGATCCGCAGCGGATTTCGCTGCTGATCCGCAGCTGATTTCGCTGCTGATCCGCAGCGTATTTCGCCTCTGATCCGCAGCTGATTTTGCTGGGGATCCGCAGCGGATTTTGCTGCTGATCAGCACCGGATCTTGCACAGCAGATCCAGAAACCATGTACAGTACAATGCAAATAAATGGTAAAAAAAAACGCTGTGCACATGCTGTGGATTTTTCAGCGCGGATTTGCTGCGGTTTTAAATCCGCAGCATGTCAATTCTTTGTGCGGATTCCACAGCGGTTTTACACCTATTCCATTATAGTTGTAAAACCGCAGGGAAAAACCGCAGCAAATCCGCGCTAAATTCGCAGGTAAAAGGCAGGTCATTTTACCAGCAGATTTTAGAAAAATCCGCAAGTGAATCCGCAACGTGTGCACGGGGCCTCATGGTTAGGCTGGGTTCATATTGCACTATGGCAGTCCGTTAGATGGACTGCGTTTCATCGCGGTATAACGCGGTGTAATGCAGTTCATTAATGCTGCCATTCACCCCATTTGTGTGCGCATCGCAACGTATGCCGTGAAGCGGCATGCGTACGCGACGTGCCGTCATTCAGTGACAGAGCCTCGGACACGGGCTGCAGCGTCTGGGCTCCGTCACCGCTAGCACAGATGAATCATCTGATGATTCATCTGCGCTAGCGGGTATAGCATAACGCGATCGCGTTATGCTATACCATTACCAGCCAGTCAATGCTACGTGTTGAACGGGCTGGTAAAATGCAATATGAACCCAGCCTTAGGGTTAGGGTTAGAATTAGGGTTACGGTTAGAATTTGGGTTACGGTTAGAATTTGGGTTAGGGTTGGAATTTGGGTTAGGGTTGGAATTAGGGTTAGGGTTGGGATTAGGGTTAGGTTTGTGGTTAGGGTTAGAGTTAGGATAAGTGTTAGGGGTGTTTTGGGGTTAGGGTTGGGATTAGGGTTAGGCTTGTGGTTAGGTTTATGGTTAGAGTTGGGATTAGGTTTAGGGGTGTGTTGGGGTTAGGGTTATGGTTTGTATTAGGGTTAGGGGTGTGTAGGGGTTAGGGTTGGGGTTAGGGGTGTGTTGGGGTTAGGGTTGGAGTTAGAATTGAGGGGTTTCCACTATTTAGGCACATCAGCCATACGCGACATGGCGCCACCATTGATTCCTGCAAATTTTGCGTTCAAAATGTCAAACAGTGCTCCCTTTATTCCAAGCCCCGACGTATGCCCAAACAGTGGTTTACCCCCACATATGGGGTATCAGCGTACTCTGGAAAAATTGCACAACAACTTTGGGGGTCTAATTTCTCCTGTTAACATTGGGAAAATAAAAAAATTGGGGATAAAAATCATATGTTTGTGGAAAAAATATGATTTTTTTATTTTCATGCCCGGGCGTTTATAAACTGCTGTGTAGCCCTTGGAGGTTCAAAGTGCTCACTACACATCTAGATAAGTTACTTGCGGGGTCTAGTTTCCAAAATGGGGTCACTTGTGGGGAGTTTCTACAGTTTAGGCACATCAGGGGCTCTGCAAACGTAACATGACGCCCGCAGACCATTCCATCAAGTGGGCATTTCAAAACGTCACTACTTCCCTTCCGAGCCCCGACGTGCGCCCATACAGTAGTTTTCTCCCACATATGGGGTATCAGCATACTCAGGACAAATTGGACAACAACTTTTGGGGTCTAATTTCTCCTGTTACCCTTGGGAAAATAAAAAAATTGGGGACTAAAAGATCCTGATTATGGAAGAAATATGATTTTTTTATTTTCATGCCCGGGCGTTATAAACTGCTGTGTAGCCCTTGGAGGTTCAAAGTGCTCACTACACATCTAGATAAGTTACTTGCGGGGTCTAGTTTCCAAAATGGGGTCACTTGTGGGGAGTTTCTACAGTTTAGGCACATCAGGGGCTCTGCAAACGTAACATGACGCCCGCAGACCATTCCATCAAGTGGGCATTTCAAAACGTCACTACTTCCCTTCCGAGCCCCGACGTGCGCCCATACAGTAGTTTTCTCCCACATATGGGGTATCAGCATACTCAGGACAAATTGGACAACAACTTTTGGGGTCTAATTTCTCCTGTTACCTTGGGAAAATAATAAAATTGGGGACTAAAAGATCCTGATTATGGAAGAAATATGATTTTTTTATTTTCATGCCCGGGCGTTATAAACTGCTGTGTAGCCCTTGGGGGTTCAAAGTGCTCACCACACATCTAGATAAGTTCTTTGTGGGGTCTAGTTTCCAAAATGGGGTCACTTGTGGGGAGTTTCTACTGTTTAGGCACATCAGGGGCTCTGCAAACCTAACATGACGCCCGCAGACCATTCCATCAAAGTCAGCATTTCAAAACGTTACTACTTCCCTTCCGAGCCCCAACGTGTGCCCGAACAGTGGTTCCCCCCCACATATGGGGTACCAGTGTACTCAGGACAAACTGTACAACAACTTTTGTGGTCCAATTTCTCCTGTTACCCTTGTGAAAATAAAAAATTGCGGGTTAAAAAAATCAGTTTTTGAGGATAAAAATGATTTTTTATTTTCACAGCTCTGCATTATAAACTTCTGTGAAGCACTTGGGGGTTCAAGGTGCTCACCACACATCTGGATAAGTTCCTTTGAGGGTCTAGTTTACAAAATGTGGTCACTTGTGGGGGGTTTCTACTGTTTAGGCACATCAGGGGCTCTGCAAACGTAACAAGATGCCCGCAGACCATTCCATCAAGTCGGCATTTCAAAGCGTCACTACATCCCTTCCGAGCCCTGACGTGTGCCCAAACAATGGTTCCCCCCCACATATGGGGTACTAGCGTACTCAGGACAAACTGGACAACAACTTTTTGGGTCCAATTTCTCCTGTAACCATTGTGAAAATAAAAAGTAGTGGGCTAAAAAATAATTTTTTGAGAAAAAAAAAAGGATTTTTTATTTTCACGGCTCTGCGTTATAAACTTCTGTGAAGCACCTGGGGGTTCAAAGTGCTCACTTTGCATCTAGATAAGTTCCTTAGGGGGTCTAGTTTCCAAAATGGGGTCATTTGTGGGGGAGCTCTAAACTTTAGGCACACAGGGGCTCTCCAAATACGACATGGTGTCCGCTAACGATTGGAGCTAATTTTCCATTCAAAAAGTCAAATGGCGCTCCTTCCCTTCTGAGCCCTGCCGTGTGCCCAAACAGTGGTTTATGACCACATATGAAGTATCTTTGTACTCAGGAGAAATTGCCCAACAAATTTTAGGATCCAATTTATACTGTTGCCCATGTGAAAATGAAAAAACTGAGGCTAAAAGAAAATTTTTGTGAAAAAAAAGTACTTTCTTTTTTTTACGGATCAATTTGTGAAGCACCTGGGGATTCAAAGTGCTCACTATGCATCTAGATAAGTTCCTTAGGGGGTCTAGTTTCCAAAATGGGGACACTTGTGGGGAGCTCCAATGTTTAGGCACACAGGGACTCTCCAAATGCGACATGGCAACCGCTAAATATTCCAGCATATTTTCCATTCAAAAAGTCAAATGGTGCTCCTTCCCTTCTGAGCACTGCCGTGCGCCCAAACAGTGGTTTATGACCACATATGAGGTATCTGTGTACTCAGGAGAAATTGCCCAACAAATTTTAGGATCCAATTTATACTGTTGCCCATGTGAAAATGAAAAAACTGAGGCTAAAAGAAAATTTTTGTGAAAAAAAAGTACTTTCTTTTTTTTACGGATCAATTTGTGAAGCACCTGGGGATTCAAAGTGCTCACTATGCATCTAGATAAGTTCCTTAGGGGGTCTAGTTTCCAAAATGGGGACACTTGTGGGGGAGCTCCAATGTTTAGGCACACAGGGACTCTCCAAATGCGACATGGCAACCGCTAAATATTCCAGCATATTTTCCATTCAAAAAGTCAAATGGTGCTCCATCCCTTCTGAGCCCTGCCGTGCGCCCAAACAGTGGTTTATGACAACATATGAGGTATCTGTGTACTCAGGAGAAATTGCCCAACAAATTTTAGGATCCAATTTATATTGTTGCCCATGTGAAAATGAAAAAACTGAGGCTAAAAGAAAATTTTTGTGAAAAAAAAGTACTTTCTTTTTTTTACGGATCAATTTGTGAAGCACCTGGGGGTTCAAAGTGCTCACTATGCATCTAGATAAGTTCCTTAGGGGGTCTAGATTCCAAAATGGGGTCACTTGTGGGGGAGCTCCAATGTTTAGGCACACAGGGACTCTCCAAATGCGACATGGCAACCGCTAAATATTCCAGCATATTTTCCATTCAAAAAGTCAAATGGTGTTCCTTCCTTCTGAGCCCTGCAGTGCGCCCAAACAGTGGTTTATGACCACATATGAGGTATCTATGTACTCAGGAGAAATTCCCAACAAATTTTAGGATCCAATTTATACTGTTGCCCATGTGAAAATAAAAAAACTGAGGCTTAAATAAAATTTTTGTGAAAAAAAAGTACTTTCTTTTTTTTACGAATCAATTTGTGAAGCACCTGGGGGTTCAAAGTGCTCACTATGCATCTAGATTGTAACGAATGGAAGCGGTGGCAGAGGTGGTGAAGTTCACATTCGTTTTTATTTTTTAATGTGGAACCTCGAGACCGCGGCCGTGGGGCTCCGAAGGGGGCGTAACTAGTGAGCCCCGGGTACCCGTAGTAAGGCCCCTCGAACAGGACAGAATGGAATACCCGGAGGACACAGGTGCTACCTCCAGTTAGACCCCGGACACGTGGCAGCTGTCCCAGAGGGACCAAAAGGGTAACAGGTATTTACAGAGTCCATGGAGGGTTCTTGACGGAGAAGGGTAAGGTCCTGGTCCAGAACGGATGGTAGTAGGCTGGCTCCAGTGACCTTGTCACGATCCACGGGTACAGATGGCTGATGGCGGAACGGGATGACACTTGCGCCAGTAATAGCCGAGATTGTCCAGGATAGCCAGATACGGGTTAGCAATGATCTGAGGAGACAAACAGTATCAGCGAAGCACAGAGACTGCAGACGCAGCGCAGACAGATCAGGAACAGAACCGGATGTAGCAATGATAGAACACGTTGCTCCGGAACTCCCCTAATGGTGGAGTGACCAGATATAGTACTGAGTGCGCAGCATTGGTTAATTAGCTATTTCAAAAAATGCACGCTGCCCCTTTAAGAGAGACGGTGGGCGCGGCCTCGCGTCCTAAGCAGACTATCTGGAGGCCTGCCAGCAGCGTGCCAGGAAGTGGAGGAGGACACAGGACGCCGAAGAGCAGCTGGGGCTGGTGAGTGAGCAGAACGGAGTGCAGAGCCAGCGCTGGGACCGAGTGTAACAGTATCCCCCTCTTTACTCACCCTCTTTTTCAAGCCTGCGTGAAATCTTTTAAGAAGAAGAGGAGCCTGGATGTTCTCTTTAGGCTCCCAAGATCTCTCCTCAGGACCAAAACCTTTCCAGTCCACCAGGTAATAGATTCTACCTCTTACTCTCTTAGAGGCCAAGATATGTTTTACCTCAAAAACATCATCCTCAGAGACCGGATCAGGAGTGGTACCCGGGTCCTTAAAGAAGGAGCTCAACACTACTGGTTTGAGGAGGGAAACATGAAAGGAGTTAGGTACTCGTAGAGAATTAGGCAATTTCAGTTTATAAGAGACCGGGTTGATTTGTCTCAAGACTTCAAAGGGACCAATGAAACGGGGACCCAATTTGTACGATGGTAACTTCAGACGGATGTACTTGGAGGAGAGCCATACCTTGTCTCCTGGACGAAAGATGGGAGCCTCCAAACGTCTTTTGTCCGCATGCGTTTTCATACGTTGAGAAGCTTTCTCCAAAGCCGACCTGGTCTCTCTCCAAATGTCCGAGAAATTCTTAGACAAGGTATCGACTGCCGGAACATCAGACAATCCGAGACAGGAAGAGGAATTCCGGGTTGCAGTCCAAACACAATCTGAAAGGGAGACTTTCCAGAAGATTCACTTACTTGGTTGTTGTAGGAGAATTCCGCCTAGGGCAGTAATTCTACCCAGTCATTATGATGAGCGTTGACGAAATGACGCAGGTATCCAGCCAGGATTTGATTGATCCTCTCCACTTGCCCATTAGACTGGGGATGATATGCAGAAGAAAAATCTAGTTCAATTTTTACCATTTTACAGATTCCTCTCCAGAACTTAGAGGTGAACTGGACGCCCCTGTCGGACACGATGTGGAGAGGAAATCCATGTAGACGGAAGATGTGCTGAATGAAGTGAGTGGCCAGTTCTGGAGCAGACGGGAGACCAGATAACGGTGGGCCATTTTAGAGAAGCGGTCCACCACAACCCATACCACTGAGCAGCCAGAAGAAATGGGAAGATCCGTGATGAAATCCATTGCGATGTGCTGCCAGGGAGCGGACGGAATCGGAAGAGGCAGAAGCCTGCCGGCTGGTAGATGTTTAACAGTTTTGTTACGGGCACATGAAGGACAGGCTGCGACGAACTCCTGGATATCCTTGCCCATGGTAGGCCACCAGTAATAACGGGAGATGAGTTGCTGCGTCTTTCTCTGACCAGCATGGCCAGCCAACTTAGAAGAATGACCCCAGCGCAGAACACGACTACGATCAGAGGCGGACACGAAAGTCTTCCCAGGAGGAAGCCGGGCCAGATCAGTGGAGGCAACAGAGACTAACTTAGAAGGTTCAATAATGTGCTGAGGTTCCTCCTCCAGTTCAGGAGGCAAGAAGGCTCTAGAGAGTGCGTCTGCCTTGATGTTCTTGTCAGCTGGACGGAAATGAAGTACAAAATTGAAACGGGCAAAAAATAATGCCCAATGGGCCTGACGGGGATTCAGTCTTAAAGCAGATTGGAGATAGGCAAGGTTTTTATGGTCGGTGAATATGATTACCTGGTGATGAGCTCCTTCAAGAAGATGTCTCCATTCTTGCAGAGCCAATTTGATGGCCAACAGTTCGCGATCACCGACAGAGTAGTTCCTTTCTGCAGGAGAAAAAACCTTGGAAAAAAAACCACACGAGATCATCCGCCCGGTAGACGACTTCTGGGTCAGAACTGCTCCTGCACCTATGGAAGAAGCGTCAACTTCAAGAAAAAATTGCTCACTTGAATTAGGACGATGGAGAACGGGTGCGGAAGCGAAGGCTTTTTTGAGAGAAACAAAGGCCTCTTCTGCCTCGGAGGACCATTCCTTAGAGTTTACACCTTTCCGGGTTAAGGCTGTGATTGGAGCCACTCGGGTGGAAAAGTGTGGAATAAATTGCCGGTAGTAATTGGCGAACCCGAGGAACCTTTGTATGGCTTTTAGCCCAGAAGGACGAGGCCAGTTGAGAACTGCAGACAACTTCTCCGGATCCATCTTTAATCCTGTGGAAGATACAATGTACCCAAGGAAAGGCAAAGAAGATTGCTCAAAGAGGCATTTCTCATATTTGGCATATAGCCTGTTCTCTCTCAGTCTTTGTAAGACCAGGCGTACTTGCCTCCGGTGTGACGTCAAGTCAGCAGAAAAAATCAAAATATCGTCCAGGTAAACCACGACACAAGTATAGAGCAAGTCCCTGAAAATGTCATTAACAAATTCCTGAAAAACCGCAGGTGCATTGCTTAGGCCGAATGGCATTACCAGGTATTCATAGTGGCCGTCACGGGTGTTGAAGGCTGTTTTCCATTCGTCCCCCTCTCTGACTCGGATCAGGTTGTAGGCCCCTCTGAGGTCCAATTTGGTGAAGATCTTGGCCCCTCGGAGACGATCAAACAGCTCTGAAATAAGAGGTAATGGATACCTGTTTTTTACCGTGATTTGATTTAGACCCCGATAGACAATGCAGGGCCGCAAGGATCCATCCTTTTTCTTCACAAAGAAGAATCCAGCTCCTGCCAGTGACGATGACTTTCGGATAAATCCTCTAGCCAGATTCTCTTGGATGTAGTCCGACATGGCCTGAGTCTCTGCCTGTGAAAGGGGATAAACTCTCCCGCGAGGAGGAGATGCTGCTGGAAGAAGCTCTATCTGACAGTCATACGACCTGTGTGGAGGTAGTCTCTCAGCCTCCTTTTTCCCAAAGACGTCAGAGAAGGACCAATAGACGGAAGGCAACCCTGGCAGGGTATCAGGCTGGACTGGCGGCGAAACAGGTTGAATCCGGGTTAAGCAACGATTCATGCAGGTATCTCCCCAACGCAGAACTTCTCCAGTTTTCCAATTAAGGACTGGTTCATACATCTGGAGCCAAGGTAAACCTAAAAGCATGGGATGGGATAAACCAGGATATACATAAAATCGCATTCGTTCAGTATGCATTAGACCTACCCGGAGTTCCACCAACTCGGTTTGAAACTGGACGGGCTCGGTCAGCGGTTTGCCATCCACGACGGACACCTGTAACGGATCAGGAAGACGCTGGACTGGTAAGCGGTAATGATCCACAACCGCCTGCTGGATGAAGTTCCCTGCAGCTCCAGAATCCAGTAGACAGTGTTCGGAGAATTTTATTGCTCCATAGGACACGGAGACTGAGATGTGTAAAGAGGGAGAGGACTGTTCTCTACCTAGGTTGGCCCCTCCTACCGGACCTAGGCACTGGAGTTTCCCGACTTTTTAGGACAGAAATGGATCAAATGTTCAGAACTACCGCAGTAGTAACAACTTCCCTCCTTGCGACGTGCCTCCCGGCGACGGGTGGCCAAACTTACATGGTCCACCTCCATGGCCTCGGAGGCGGAGGGCGAAGTACCTGTTTTGTACAAACTAGAGTCCAGGTGATAGGACCTTTTGTCCCGCTTGATCTCCATGGAGCGCTCCTGAAAACGCAGGTCAATTCGGGTTGCCAAGGATATTAGCTCTTCCAAGAGGGTAGGTCTGTCCCGTCCCGCCAGCTCATCCTTGATTCTTCCGGATAGGCCTTCCCAGAAGTTAGCAACCAGGACCTCATTGTTCCACGATAATTCAGACGAGAGGGTGCGGAATTTAACAGCATACTGAGCTACCGTGAGAGTACCTTGGCGCAGGCGGAGCAGAGCTGAGGCAGTCGAAGTGGTGCGACCAGGTTCATCGAAAGTCCTGCGAAAAGCCTCTAGGAAAGATTGAAGATCGTTAACCAGCGGATCCCCTCTCTCTCATAGCGGGTTTAGCCAGGCGAAGGCCTCTCCTCCCAGGTGTGACATGATGAAGCCCACCTTGGCTCGGTCAAAAGCAAACATATGCCCCAAGATTTCGAAGTGTAGAGTGCACTGATTGAGGAAACCCCGACACAGAGTAGGGTCACCCTGGAAACGGGTAGGAGCCGCCAGACGGGGACCTTGACTTGCTATGGGAACTGGTACCTGATTATTGATAGAAGAGTCAGGTGCAGACGAGGACCCTAAGGAATCCATGCGGGTAGACAAGCTGCGTAGATAAGTCGTGATCTTGTCCTGTTGAACTCCCAAACGGGTCACCTCCTGGCACAGATCTCTGGGATCCAGCGGGTTCCATGGCCGGAGCAATCTGTAACGAATGGAAGCGGAGGCAGAGGTGGTGAAGTTCACATTCGTTTTTATTTTTTAATGTGGAACCTCGAGACCGCGGTCCGGGGGGCTCCGAAGGGGGCGTAACTAGTGAGCCCCGGGTACCCGTAGTAAGGCCCCTCGAACAGGACCAGAATGGAATACCCGGAGGACACAGGTGCTACCTCCAGTTAGACCCCGGACACGTGGCAGCTGTCCCAGAGGGACCAAAAGGGTAACAGGTATTTACAGAGTCCGTGGAGGGTTCTTGACGGAGAAGGGTAAGGTCCTGGTCCAGAACGGATGGTAGTAGGCTGGCTCCAGTGACCTTGTCACGATCCACGGGTACAGATGGCTGATGGCGGAACGGGATGACACTTGCGCCAGTAATAGCCGAGATTGTCCAGGATAGCCAGATACGGGTTAGCAATGATCTGAGGAGACAAACAGTATCAGCGAAGCACAGAGACTGCAGACGCAGCGCAGACAGATCAGGAACAGAATCGGATGTAGCAATGATAGAACACGTTGCTCCGGCACTCCCCTAATGGTGGAGTGACCAGATATAGTACTGAGTGCGCAGCCATTGGTTAATTAGCTATTTCAAAAAATGCACGCTGCCCCTTTAAGAGAGACGGTGGGCGCGGCCTCGCGTCCTAAGCAGACTATCTGGAGGTCTGCCAGCAGCGTGCCAGGAAGTGGAGGAGGACACAGGACGCCGAAGAGCAGCTGGGGCAGGTGAGTGAGCAGAACGGAGTGCAGAGCCAGCGCTGGGACCGAGTGTAACATAGTTAAGTTCCTTAGGGGGTCTAGTTTCCAAAATGGGGTCATTTGTGGGGGAGCTCCAATGTTTAGGCACACAGGGACTCTCCAAATGCGACATGGCAACCGCTAAATATTCCAGCATATTTTCTATTCAAAAAGTCAAATGGTGCTCCTTCACTTCTGGGCCCTGCTGTGCGCCCAAACAGTGGTTTATGACCACATATGAGGTATCTGTGTACTCAGGAGAAATTGCCCAACAAATTTTAGGATCCATTTTATCCTGTTGCCCATGTAAAAATGAAAAAATTGATGCTAAAAGAAAATTTTTGTTGGAAAAATTAAAATGTCCATTTTTTCCTTCCACGTTGCTTTAGTTCCTGTGAAGCACCTGAAGGGTTAATGATCTTCTTGAATGTAGTTTTGAGTAGCTTGAGGGGTGCAGGTTTTATAATGGTGTCACTTTTGGGTATTTTCTGCCATATAGACCCCTCAAAGTGACTTCAAATGTGAGGTGGTCCCTAAAAAAAATGGTTTTGTAAATTTTGCTGTAAAAATGAGAAATTGCTGGTCAAATTTTAACCCTTATAACTTCCTAACAAAAAAAATGTTGTTCCCAAAATTGTGCTGATGTAAAGTAGATATGTGGGAAATGTTATTTATTAACTATTTTGTGTCACATAACTCTCTGGTTTAACAGAATAAAAATTAAAAATTTGAAAATTACAAAATTTTCAAAATTTTCGCCAAATTTCCATTTTTTTCACAAATAAACGCAAAAATTATCGACCTAAATTTACCACTAACATGAAGCCCAATATGTCACGAAAAAACAATCTCAGAATCGCTAGGATCCGTTGAAGCGTTCCTGAGTTATTACCTCATAAAGGGACACTGGTCAGAATTGCAAAAAATGGCAAGGTCTTTAAGGTCAAAATAGGCTGGGTCATGAAGGGGTTAATGTTTAAACTGTACTTTGTGATCAAATCGTGGATTTGTGGTTTGGCTATTTTCTTGCTGAAGGGGGCAAGTTTACCTTTCAAATGGTGTATCATTTGTGTGTGTGGGTGCAGTATGAACGGAGAAACAAAGTAATCACTGAAAAACAGTGTTTAGAAATAATAGAATAGATTAGTGCAATTTCTCTTGGGATCAAATGTTTTTATGTGCAATATAATCATTATAATTTGTTATAACTAACCAGAATTAGTTTCTATGCCCAGGCAACGCTGGGCTCTTCAGCTAGTTATTAATATTTGCCAAATGCCAGAATAATGAGAGAGTGAGAGAGAATGTTTTAACCCTAGTATGCGTGACATCAGAAATCTTCATATCAACGTATTGGGGGCCTTTTAGGCCTCCATGCAAATCATATGGAAAAACACACTTTTATAACTTTTACAAGCTTATTTTAAAACTGCTAAATAAAATATGATTAGTAAACAAAATTTTAATTATAATTTTTCACCAAAAAAACACCCCCAAAATTTTTTTTTTAAAAATTTCACACAAACATCTGAAAAAACATACAAAATAGCATAGAAATCTATACCAAACTAGCTGCAGCTACATTTTATTATGTTTCTTTTCTATTATATTAGTCTTCCAAACAATTTTGACAAGTTATTTTTTTCGGAAGAATGTTCTTTGCAGACATTTTCCTTACAAATTTAACAAAATCTCTGTTTTCCTTTCTAAGTTTCTTGGACACATGAAACAGCGCTTTCTTTTTCTTTCTCCTGGCCCTGGAATCATCTGAAACTGTACGCCACACTATTTCATTGCTTCTTTGGTTTGCTTTATCAAGCCTTTCACGTCGCTTCACTGTATCATGTGAGGCATTACAAGTTCATGACAAAGGTCCTTCAAAAATATGCGTCTCCTGTCCTTCCTCCGTGCATGGAATTCTGGAAGAGTTTCTGTATAAATGATGAATGAATTTAGGGCAGCTACATCAAGCGTATTTGAAAAAAGTACTACAGGCCATCGTTTTGTTTGCCTCTTGCATGAATATTCTCCCACCATCTCATCCATTTTGTCTACACCTCCTTTTGTTTTATTGTAATGCAGGATGATTTCTGGTTTTAATTTTCTGTCATTGCTGTCAATACTGCAATTGTGATGCATGGTACTGAGTAAAATCACTGATTTCTCCTTCGCTTTGTAAGATACCAAAGTTGCTTTGTTATTGAATGCAAAGACACTCTCATAAAGTGCTCGCTGACGATTGTGTTTCAGTGCTTCTGGAATTTCTCGTCGGTTTGGCTAGTAATAATAGCTTTTTGAAGCAGAAAATTGCCTAGTTCAAACATTGGTGAAATAATTGTCCATGGTAATGTTTCTACCTGAATTGAATATTGGAACAGCAAGAGTTTTGACAATTTCAGAGCCCAGATCCTTCTGTACTGGTGCACCAACCTCTTTGCCACAGTAGATTATGCCATTTATGCCATAATAATTTGCAGAATCACACATCCAGAAGATTTTGATTTCCTATTTGGCTGGCTTGCTGGGCATGTATTGTATGAACTTGCAGCGTCCTCTGAACGGTACAAGTTGCTCATCTACTGTAACATTAGTACTAGGATTGTAAAGTTTGGTGCAATTTTTGATAAATATGTTCCAGATATAACTGATAGGGGCTAATTTGTCTGTTTCAAACCTCAATGCACGTGTTCGCTTATCATCAAATCGAATGTGTCTTCTAATTTCCTCATATCTGTCCACTGACATTGTTGCCTTATAGTGTGGATCAGAAAGTGGGTCCAGAAATAATTCTCATATTGGAAAATCATACGATTTTTGACTCCCTGCCAGCAGTAAAAGTCCAATGTATGCATAAAGTTCCACTTTTGAGATATTTTTCCAGGACTTATTTTTTGCAGAAGCGATACGTCTTCCTTCTAGGTTTGAACATAAAAGGACCTCTTCTGCAATATTGTCAGAAAAAAAAGCACAGAATACGTCTTTAGGGGAAAAGTAACTGGGACTTCCCACAGCTTCTTGAGCCTGTCTCACAATATTATGGATTGCAGTACGTCCAACTAATGTAGGATTACTGTCCCAAAAACATTCATTTTGGATGTTCTACTTATCACTTCTTGAGGATCCACTGTATTCACTTCTTCATCATCAGAAGAAGAATCACTTGAGGATGTTTGATTCTCTGGTGGCAGGTACTCGTTATCGGACAAAGATAGTTCACTTTCATCATCACTTTGAAAGACAATTGCTTCAATCTCTTGGTCACACAGACGCTTGGAGGAAGACAGTGCCATTGCTGACTAGATGTTAGCAAAATAAAAGAAAAAACAATGAACAAATGAGGGTTGTCCACTCTTTGCTTGTGTGTGACACACTGTAAGTGTAAACTGCCCCCTCCCTCCTCTCACCCTCAGCATTTCTTACCTTTTATACTTTCTTTTAGGTGTTGTACAATTCTCTGGATGTCTGTAGCTCAATAGCTTTACCCTTTGCAGGCTTCTTAGAATCAGAGAAACTGAAACTGAATCAGACTTCCTCTCAACATCTTATCTCAGGTCCTTCACAATTAGCTCATAGTGTATACTGTCCTCATTACTCTCTACACAGCTCATTACTGTGTTCAGAAGGATCTGAGATGATGTCATGGCCTTATCTCTCCCTTCAAAAATCACATGACATCCTCCTAAAAGGCCCCCAATCCGTACAGATGTGGTTTTCACCAAAAAAGCATTGTTACACCGAAATGCCTATGAAAAAAAATATATGAACAACTGGATATTACCAACAACGACATACTTGAGGATTACCTGGAGTTTCAAAATTCTAACTTAAGTCATTTTGCAGATAATAGCAAAAAAGTAAGCATGGGGGCCTAAAAGGCCCCCAATACGCATGCTAGGGTTAAGGCATTTTTATTACTTATTGCAAAGTCAAAAGTTTACATACACCAATATTACTATGCCTTTAAACAATTCTGGATTGCCCATATGATGATGTCATGTGTTTGGAAGCTATTTTGATGTATTTTAATACACACCTGAAACACACTGCTTTTTTTGTGTAGCATCATGGGAAAGTCTCAAAAAATCAGCCAAGATATCAGTGTTAGGGTTTTCAAGGGGAACCCAAAAGTGGACCCTCTGGGTCGTGGCTCCAGAGCCCCTGAGGGCGAGCGGACCTGATGAGACCACCCCCTATACAGGGAGTGTTAGGGGCAGGCCCAAGGGAGATGGAACCACAATGACTGGAGCCAAAGGGGCGACTCAGGGCAGCACTGGAAAGATAACATCGCTTTATACAATGTGCCAATATGGTCTGTTACACTAGTCCCATGTGTTTTTCTGCTATTTGTTCTTACCTGATTCTTTCTGTGTTATGCACAGGTTTTTTGATTAACACCATGGATTTTTGAGCCAGGGAACAAGCCTGGCTAAACCAGATGGATAAGGTTTTTGGGAGTAGTGAGGGTGGTGCACAGCAGGCAGTGGACTCTAATTGGGATACTAAATGCTCTACCATTAAATCTATGTTGGATAAGTGATCCAGATATTGGTGGAATAGATTATTTCTTCAAAAGTATTTAACCACCACAATGATACCTAAAGGACTTCGAGTTAGAGTCATTCCTTCCTTTCCGGTTGATGACCCCCTTTTTGTCAATAAATGGGAGGAGGCTTGCAATGAGTGTTCTACCATCTTAATACAACTTTTGATTGATCTCAATACCTCTAACATTAATCAGCTGGATGGTCTCATAGACACAGCACAATCAGAGTTACGTTCAAATTTTCCATCTGAGAAAATTCAACAATTTGAGTTGGAATTAGATAAATTCATGGATGGTATAGTGAAGAAGATCCAGAACACCCAAATGATTAAGTATACTAGAGATCTGAAGGACCACCAATCTAAGAGAGTGTATCTATGGAGGAATAGTTATAACACTAATTTGCATAAAAGTCCGTCTGAGATCTCTATCTCATCCATGAGTGGATGCTCTGATATATCGTCTGTATCTGGAACTACTACTGCAATTGTGGAGAGTACGAGGCTTCGTGATCACTCCTACCATCCTTATAAGAGAAACGTGGCACCCCCCATGGCTAAAAGAGACAATAAGGTGATTAACCTTAGTAATCATTTACTTACAAGTACAGATCTTTGTCTCCTTAGCAAGGGTCTCTAATTTGCACCTACATCCAGGTTTGATCTTTTCACCACTATTAAAGGTCTACATCTTTTTGCGAGGTCTTTGCTTTTCAAGAGATATTTTAATACCAATGATCTCCATTCTTTGTTTCCTACAGAGGAGGAACAGGAGGCCCTGAGGATCCTTGAGGATTTGGCAATTGAAGATACTAATGATGGAGGTAAGATTCCTCCATCCATTCGTCCACGCTCCAGCAAGTTCCCCCCATTGTCATCATGTGCCAATATTGATCTTTTTGTCCAGGTGGTGATGGATGAGTTATACAAGATTCCTAAATTTTGGGTCAATGACAATCTAACATGGGAGGAGAGGGATAGGTTGAAATATCTTCAAGAACTACCTGATATAATACTCAAACCAGCAGACAAGGGAGGTAATGTCGTCCTGTGGCCCAGGGATTTATACGAGAAAGAAGCATTCCGCCAATTAAATAATACTACATGTTATAGGAAACTTTCCTATAATCCTCTTTTGGCGTATTGCTCCCAATTGGATAACATTCTCAAACGGGCCCTCCAGGACGACATTATCTCCAAAGAGCTGGCGTCGGCTTTACGGGTCAGTGAGCCCACTATTTCAACCTTATATCTCCTCCCAAAAATTCATAAGAATATCTCCTCACCACCTGGTAGACCAATTATTTCAGGCAGGGGGAACTTTCTGGAGCATGTTAATAAGTGGATTGATTACCATCTCCAACCTCTAGTCTCGGGCTTCCCTTCCTTCCTCAAGGATACGGGGGATCTGCTGCGCAGGGTCGACGGGTTGTGTTTGGAGGGTGGAACGCTACTAGTTGCAGCAGATGTTGAGTCCCTCTACACCAACATTAGACACAAGGATGGACTTACCGCTGTACAGCACTATCTTAATACCTCGTCCTTGTCTTTGGGTGTGAGGGACCTTCTGCTGGAACTAATTTCTTTACTTTCAAGGGGTCCTTCTACCTACAGCTCCAGGGGACCGCCATGGGCGCGGCCTTTGCCGGTCTCTTCCTGGGGCTGTGGGAGAGGGACCTTTTCTTGTCAGACGAACAGGGATTGATGGACTGTGTCCCTTTTTGGACACGGTACATTGACGATATCTTCTTCGTCTGGCAAAGCACACCCGTCGACCTTGGGCAGCTCATCCTTACTCTGAATGGCAACGACCTCAAACATCCATTTAACTTTTGAGTGTAGTGGTGAATCGTTAAACTTTCTGGATGTTACGATTAGGAGGGACTCTGGGGGTATCCTTCAAACGGATATCTTTAGAGAAGAGACTGCCACAAATACACTCTTGCATGGCTCGTCCGGCCACCCACGCCATATGATTAAGTCGATACCTGTGGGTCAGTTCCTCCACCTCCGTCGAATCTGCTCTTTGGATATTGATTTTGAATGGAGGGCTGATGAATTGAAGTTATGTTTTCTGGCCCGTGGCTATAGTCACCGGATGCTTAAGAAGGCTTATCATCGGGCCAAATACACCTCCCGCCAGAGTTTATTATGATACTAAATCCAGACATAAACGGGGTGATCATCAGGTGGTTAGATTTGTGACTACTTTCAGTTCGCAGTCTAATAGAGTTCGCTCTATCCTTCAAAAGGCTTGGCCTATACTAAAAGTTGACCCAATCATTAACAAATTTATTCCGGCTCAACCTGCCATCTCCTTTAGATGGGCAAGGAATTTGGGGGACCATTTGGTCTCCAGTCACTATGTCGGGAAGGGAACACATACCTTCTTGGATGATTTTCGACTCAGGGTTGGTTGCAGTCCTTGTGGCAGATGTGTCGCCTGTCCCAACGTGGATCGGTGTGATACCTTCTCCAGTTCGGAGGGCACCAGAATTTATAAGATTAGACAACATATTACTTGTACGTCAAGGTATGTTGTCTATTATGCTACATGTCCCTGCGGCCTTATTTATGTTGGGTTAACAACACGCCAACTTAAGGTACGCATAAGGGAACACGTTTTGGGGATTCAGGCGGCACTCTGCCATGATGATACAACCACCCTGAAAACATTGCCACGGCATTTTAGAGACTTCCACAATTGTGATGGTTCTCTCCTGAGGGTTCGTGGTATTGATGCCCTCAGGATTAACATTAGGGTTGGTGGTTTGTCTAAATGACTGGGTAGGCTGGAGACCAAGTGGATTTGGCTCCTCAAAACGGTTCAACCTTTTGGCCTAAATGAGTGTCTTACGTTCGCTCCTTTCCTTTGGGTCCCTATCTGCTGTGTATCAATCAGTACATTCGTTGCGCAAATTGTTTTTAACCTTTTTTCACAGAATACTTATTCTTGTTTTTTATTTTTAGTGACTTCTAACTGCCATTTTCTTGCCATGATGAGTGTTCCTGTTCGGATTAATTACACTATGTAACAAATTTTTATTTATTTTTTGTTCCTGGGTCCAAAGTGTGTTTTCCTAACCCGTTATGCCTAAAACAAATAGAAAATAGTTGTTGTTCCACAAAAACTTTGCTTTTGTAATCAGGACAATGAAATTTTAAAATATGTCTGTTTTCGGGAAAATTCTCGATTCTTATTCAATACGAAGTAGTCTTCTAGATTATTGTTTAACTGCTAGAATTGTGCAGAAGTTTCTACAATTTCCAGAATTATCTGGAAGTGTCTAGAAACTTTTAGAACTTTCTAGAACGTTCTCGGACTTTTCAATAGTAGTTATGCAAGTATGAAAGCACAGGTGACTCGATCCAACATTTCGGTTTATGTTATTGCTGAGTAAGAGAATAACGAATCATAGTTAAAGAGCAATTTGTTTAAGATGGCATCAAGATGTTGTTTGCGCCCAGAAGACACATTTTGCAACGTGTGTGGACAATTTCTAAAGACGAGTGAGAAAGTATTCAGTGAAAGCATGTCGTATGATGTGCGAGGCCTACAAGGCATATTTCGGCATGCCTGCCAGGGATCAAAACAAGTCCTGGGCACCTTATTTCACATGCGAATATTGCAAGAAAACTCTTGAAGATAAGGTGAATAATTGCTGCTCGTTTACATGGCAGTGCTTTATTTTGTAGAATTTCAATGATTTAGATCGAGTACAGTTTAACCCCTTACTGCCCTCGGACGGAATAGTACGTCCGTAGCCAGTATCCCCCCGATTTGATGAGGGCTCCGGCAGTGAGCCCGCATCAAAGCCGGGACATGTCAGCTGTTTTGAACAGCTGACATATGCCCGCAATAGGCACGAGTGGAATCGCGATCCACTCGCGCCTATTAAGTAGGTAAATGCCGCTGTTAAACACTGACAGCGGCATTTAACAAGTTCTTCTGGCCGAAAATACGCACACCGCTGACCCCCGTCATGTGATCGGAGGTCATCGGTGCATCGGCATAACAATCAGAGGTCTCCCTCTATGGCTGTTATGCCGGATTGCTATGAGCACAACCCTGTTGTCTGCGCTCATAGCAATGCAGTAATTCTGCTACATAAAGGTGATCTGAGCATCACCTCTATGTAGCAGAGGCGATCGAGCTATGGCATCTTCTAGACTCCCATGGGGACTATTGAAGCATACTAAAAGTAAAAACAAATGTTTAAAAAAAAAAAAGTTCAAATCACCCCATTTTCGCCCCATTCAAAATAAAACAATAAAAAAAATCAAACATACACATATTTGATATCACCGCGTTCAGAATCGGCTGATCTATCAATAAAAAAAAGGATTAACCTAATTGCTAAACGGCGTTGCGACAAAAAAAGTCAAAACGCCAGAATTACCTTTTTTTGGTCGCTGCGACATTGCATTAAAATGCAATAATGGGCAATCAAAAGAACGTATCTGCACAAAAGTCGTGTCATTAAAAACGTCAGCTGGGCACGGAAAAAATAAGCTCTCACCTAACCGGAGATCACGCAATTTTTTTTAGCAAACTTAGATAAAGGAGAACCTAGACATGTTTGGTGTCTATGAACTTATAATGACCTAGAGAATCATAATGGCAGGTCAGTTTTAGCATTTTGTGAACTTAGCAAAAAAAGCCAAACAAAAAAACAAGTGTAGGATTGCACTTTTTTTGAAATTTCACTGCACTTGAAATTTTTTTCCTGTTTTCGAGTACAAGACATGCTAAATCCAATTGAGTCATTCAAAATTACAACTCGTCCCGCAAAAAGTAAGCCCTTACATGGCCATATTGATGGAAAAACCTCTGAAGGTGCTGATGTCACCACTGCATATCAAGTTAGGCCTCATCAAGCAATTTGTCACGGCTCCTGACAAGGAGTCAGCTGCTTTCAAGTACCTCCAAGATCTCTTTCCAAAGCTGTTCGAGGCAAAGGTCAAGGCTGGTATCTTCGTCGGACCACAGATCAAGAAGATCATAGAATGTGATGAGTTCGCCAGGCTGCTGAACAGGACCGAGAAAACAGCTTGGAATAGTTTCGTTGCAGTGGTTCATGGCTTCCTAGGTAATCACTAGGCTGAAAACTATGCGCAGTTGGTGCAGACTCTCATAAAGAATTACGCCATAATGGGATGCAGAATGTCTCTCAAAGTCCATATCCTTGACGCTCATCTTGACAAGTTCAAGGAGAACATGGGCTCTTACTCAGAGGAGCAAGGCGAGCGCTTTCATCAAGATATATTGGACTTTGAACGTCATTACCAAGGACAGTATAACGAAAACATGATGGGGGACTACATTTGGGGCTTCTTCGATTAAGCAATTTGCTGTACACTCACAAATCTAGAAAAACTACTCATTTCTGAAACTTTTTGAGTGAGTTTTGATTGTCTTTATCTATTTACCATGCAAGTGTTGTTTTTTATTAGACCGCATGAACGAAAATATAATAATTTCCTTTTTTTGACACAATAAATACAAAATTTTCTGGCCTGTGGTTATAAAATCAAAGTTTGTGCTGAATGTAGTAGTTTTTCCATAGTCTTTAAACATAAGCAGTTGTGGAAGCCAGGAACAAAAATTGTGTTACATAGTGTTATTATCACCTGCTTGCACCTTGGAAAAGTCTTCGTATTACGACCCGTCTTCTAATATATGCATATGTGTAGTTCTCATGCTACCAGTATATGGTTGTGTATCATCTCCTGTGTCATGTATAGTGTACAGTTCCTATAGCGTCTTGTGCTTGGGTGCGAGGAAAACACAGGAGACACAGGTTGAAATGAAATGACTTGTATTACTTCATACAAGCATGCTGAAAAGTTCACACAGTTTGCAGGAACAGCGACAGGAGACACAGCAGGCCAGAGTAACTTCAAGCACTACAATAAATCTCCAAAGCAGGTTCAGGATCTCTTCTCTGTACCGTAATTCCTCTGCAAACATCAATTCACCAAACAGCAGGTTTCCAGAGTTCAAAAGTGTTCCAAGGTTCCTCAGTAGGGAATAGCTGGAGTACAAGTCCAAGGCTTCCAGGAGTCAGGTCACAGACTGACTGAGGCTTGATTCAGGAGCACTGATTGTTCAGCTGAGGCTGCTTAAGAAGCAAGAGGGAAGAATCAGGGCGGGAACATGAAAACTGGAAACTCCATATTAACTGAGGGCAAGAGCTGCAGAAAGACAGAAAGCAAAATGGCCGACGGAAAACTGAGTTTCAAGGAACATGTCAACAGAGACAAAGAACCTTACATCCTGTTTGCGCCCCTTGTTTCAGCATACTTATTACATTCTTTCTATATATTTTAATTTAAATATCTTTACAACTACTATTTTATGATTATATGGACATTATGGTATTTGTGCATGTCTGTATTTGGAGATTTGGCTAGATATACCATGTTATTCATGTATGAATCTTCTATACATTCAGAGAATGGTTCCTTTAGGCACATCTTTATTGCTTGATAT
The DNA here is from genome assembly GCA_033576555.1 of Oophaga sylvatica. NCBI lineage: Eukaryota > Metazoa > Chordata > Amphibia > Anura > Dendrobatidae > Oophaga > Oophaga sylvatica. The sequence continues at coordinate 40,108 of JARQOD010004402.1, forward strand.
ATTGTGGTAATTATTTAATACTGTTTGAAATGTTCATTGGGCAACTTTGCTGCTCTTGTTGGGCCTTCCTTATATTATCCGTTTCCGCATATTACCATATGTCCACAATGTTGTCTATATTTATATATATATATATATATATATATATATATATATATGTCCTGTAATCTTATATTCTGGGGTACCTTTATCATTGGTGGTTATCATACTACCATATGTGACCTATATTTGGGCTGTATTCGTATATTTATATGCGGTTATATATAGATTTGATCTTTGCCCATTATTAAGATGGCTGCACTATAGACTTTGAGGTGAGCTGGCGCTACTTCCGCCCGCCTCTGACATCTGGTCACATGGGGCCCCATGTGTGCAGCCGTCGGTGGTGTGTCGGTATAGTGGTGGGAGGAGCGGCGTGACTGGCATTCATTTCTGTCTTCAGAGCTATAAAATCTCCTTTGGTCCTCATTCTTGTCATGCCCCCTGAGCAGGATCTTCCAAAACGTGCGTCGGGGTGGGCGGGAGACCCTGTGGCACCTGGTATGTATGCTATCCACTTGGATGTATTCTGATATATGACTAGGATTCATCATATGAGCACTTCTGTATGTTATGTTATGGGGCACTGTTGATATTATATTATTGCTCTATTTGACATGAGTCTGTCATTTAACTTACATGTATTCCGGGTAGTTTCATTGGGTTTGGCCGCCTGGGCTATTTGCGGTTTCGCATGTTATCTGTAGCCATCACTTTTTATCCCTTGTTCATTGTCCTATGACTATTAATAAATAAATTATCATTTTGCATTAGTTCTTTAGACGTTTGCACTGATTTGTTGTTGTGGTATTTCCAGGAGAACTGAGAAGAGTACGGAGTAACTGATAAGATAACAGAGATGCCCAGGAACAGGAAGTACAGAAGAGCGGCGAAACCAGGAGGGCCTGGGACTGGCAGGAGCTTGTTACTGCAAGAGAGGGAATGGAACAAAATGATGGAGGTACAAGGAAGTGAGCACACAGCTGAGAGAACACGGGAGGCACACGGAACACAGGGACAGATGGATAGCGGCAGATAGAGGGCCGGCAGGCACGGGTGACACAGGACAGGCAGGCAGGGCAAAGACACAAGGCTGACAGGCAAGGGTGAGACACAGGACTGGCTGGCAGAGCAAAGACACAAGGCTGGCAGGCAAAGACACAAGGTCGGCAGGCAAGGCAGAGATGCAGGGAGGGACAGGTAGTAGAGCCAGGGGCATGAGGATGAGGAAGGGTGCTAGGCAAGGACGCTAAGTGCAACCGCATTGATTCTTACCTGAGCAGACGCCGTGCAGAAATACCCAGTGGGCGCCGCCATGTTGGGGGCAGAGCCACCGGGTCAAGAACTCCCAGGGACCCTTGCTTTAGAAGAGATGCGACCGCGCATGCCCAAAGCGCCGAGCCGCCGGGTGGACAGCCGGGGAGCGGAGCGGGACAGCAGCGAGGACGCGCCGGGGGCCGGAGACACGCTGGTGAGTAACGGCGGCGGCTGTGACAATCAGGAAGAGAATTGTGGACTTACACAAGTCTGGCTCATCCTTGGGTACAATTTCAACATAACTGAAGGTACCTCTTTCATCTGTACAAACAATTATACGCAAGTACAAACAAAATGGGGAAGTCCAGCCATCATACCGCTCAGGAAGGAGACGGGTTGTGTCCCAGAGATGAATGTGCTTTGGTCCAACATGTGCATATGAACCCAAAGACAAAAGCAAAAGACCTTGTGTCACGGGGTTAAAGCAACGGAGAGGAGCCAGATTACTGCAGCAACTGGTTGCTCCTACTACGCTAAGAAGTACTTCTCCAGAGTATTAAACGTGTTTATTTCTTCCAGCAGAACAGGGGTTAATCGGCCATATTGGAAAACATGCATTCAGCTGTGCTCGGTTAGCCACTCCTTTTCCCTATAAAATCTGGGCTCGTTTACCAAGTCATCATCAGAGTTAGCCATTGCTGCATAACAAAAGAAGGGAGAGAAGTTGGTTTTGTGAAGGAGAGCTGAAGGCAGGGTCGAACTGTCCATCTGGCAATTCTGGCAAATGCCAGAAGGGCATGTCTGGTAGTGGGCCACTTTGCCTGCAACATTGTTATCAGAATCTGCATCCTCAATACGCCCATACTGTTAACAGTTATGACGGAGCACAAAGCTGCTGGCTCTGGCAGGTCGCAGGCGTCTCTTCTGTCTGCTACCTGCCAGTGGACAGCACCAGCAGGGGACGTCGGTGGTGCAATGCAATGATGCATCCACTGTGAGAATGACTAGAAGAGGAGTCAGACGCTACAGAGGATGAGGTGTCAGGATTAGGTGAGTATAGATTTTTTCATTTTTGGGAGGTTGTGAGGGACTGTCACATTATATAGGATGCTGTGAGTTGGACAATCATAGTATATAAGGGGCTGTGGGGTGGACCACCATATTATATAGTGCACTGTTGGGGGGACCATTATACTACATAGGGGGCTGGTGGGAAGACCATCATACTATATCGGGACTGTGAGGTGGACTGTAATACCATATAGAGGGCTATGAGGTGAACCATCATACTATATGGGGGGCTGTTAGGGGTACTTTCATAGGAGCTGTATGGTGTACCATAATACTATAGGGGTGAGTTGGGTACCATCGTACTATATAGGGGGCTGTTGGGAGGCCCATCATACTATATGGGGGGTGAGATGGACCATCATACTATTTAGGGGGCTGTGATGTGGGCCCTCATAGTATATAGGGGGCTGTGAGGGGAGCATCATACTCCATAATTGGGGCTATGGGGGATTTTTATAGTGTATGGAGGATCTATCATACTGTGTGGGGTGGCTGAGGGGGAACCATCTTACTGTGTAGGGTGGTTGCGGTTGACATCATGCTGTGTGGGGTAAGTGTGGTGGACATTATACTGTCTGGAGGTCTATGGGGTACATTATACTTGCTTGCGGCTGTGGTGACCATCATACTGTATGGAATGGTTATGAGGGACATCATACTGTAAGGGGGCTGTGGTGTTATCATACTGTACGGCGGGCTTTGGTGGACATCACAATTTATATAGAGTCCTGTAGTGGAGATCATAATGTGTGGGGGGTCTGTGGTGCCAGTCATCTATAATATAACGCTGTAAGCGTCCCTCTGTCCGAAGCCTTTATAAAATGCGCAAGCGCGACAAGCCTGCGCAGTCTGGCTCCAGACAGATTGAGACATCGAGCGGTGAGTACACTGTATGGCGCTGGAGATCGCGGTATGCGTACTGGATGCATACTGCGATCTCCGGTGCCATACTCACATACTTACCTGACCGGGAGGACCGTTGCTGTAGCGCTTCTCTTCTCCCGGGGCAGGAGACCAGGAGTGCACGTCGGAATTGCGCATGCGCCTACCGCTATCCGGCGCCATTTTGCTGAAGACACATTTACAGTGTGTCTTCAGCAATATGGCGCCGAACCGCGCGGTATGGGCATGCACGTACTCCGGAGCCGCTCTCCTCCCCCGGCGTCCAGTAGAACGGAACAGCGCAGGAGCACAGGGAAGAAAGGTGAGTATAAATGGTTTTTTTTGGGGGGGTATGTGTGCAGTTTAATAGCGGTGAGGGGACCATGCATATCAGGATAGGGGGGTGAGGGGACCATGCACATCAGGATTGGGGGGTGAGCTGACCATGCACATCAGGATTGGGGGGTGAGGGGACCATGCACATCAGGATTGGGGGTGAGGGGACCATGCACATCAGGATTGGGGGTGAGGGGACCATGCACATCAGGGTGAAGGGGTGAGCTGACCATGCACATCAGGATTGGGGGTGAGGGGACCTTGCAGATCAGGATTGGGGGTGAGGGGACCATGCACATCAGGATTGGGGGGTGAGGGACCATGCACATCAGGATTGGGGGGTGAACTGACCATGCACATCAGGATTGGGGGGTGAGGGGACCATGCACATCAGGGTTGGAGGGTGAGGGGACCATGCATATCAAGATTGGGGGGTAAGGGGACCATGCACATCAGGATTGGGGAGTGAGAGGACCATGCACATCAGGATTGGGGGTGAGGGGACATGCACATCAGGATTGGGGGGTGAGGGGACCATGCATATCAGGATCGGGGGTGAGGGTACCATGCACATCAGGATTGGGGGATGAGCTGACCATGCAAATCAGGATTGGGGGTGAGGGGACCATGCACATCAGGATTGGGGGGTGAGGGGACCATGCACAGCAGGATTGGGGGGTAAGAGGACCATGCATATCAGGATTGGGGCATGAGAGGACCATGCATATCAGGATTGAGGGGTGAGATGACCATGCACATCAGGATTGGGGGGTAAGAGTACCATTCACATCAGGTTTGGAGGGTGAGGGACTATGCACATCAGGATTGGGGGGTGAGGGGACCATGCACATCAGGATTGGGGGGGTGAGGGACCATGCACATAAGGATTGGGGGGGTGAGGGGACCATACACATCAGGATTGGGGGGTGAGAGGACCATGCACATCATGATTGGGGGGTGAGGGGACCATGCATATCAGGATTGGGGGTGAGGGGACCATGCACATCAGGATTGGGGGGGTGAGGGACCATGCACATCAGGATTGGGGATGAGGGGACCATGCATATCAGGATTGGGGAGGTGAGGGGACCATGCACATCGGGATTGGGGGGTGAGAGGACCATGCACATCAGAATTGGGAGGTAAGGGGTGCCATGCATACCAGGATTTGGGGGTGAGGGGTACCATACATCCTACGATAGGGATAAGGGGACTATGCATACCAGAATTGGGGGGAAAGGGGACCATGCATACCAGGATTGGGGGCTGAGGGGACCATGCATGCCAGGATTGGGGGGTGAGGGGACCATGCATACCAGGATTGGGGGGGGGTGAGGGGACCATGCATTCGAAGATTGGGGGGTGAGGGAACCATGCATACCAGGATAGGGGGGTTAGAGAACCATGCATACCAGGATAGGGGGGAGAGGGGACCATGCATACCAGGATTTGTGGGTGAGGGGTACCATACATCCTATGATAGGGATAAGGGGACCATGCATATCAGGATTGGGGGCTGAGGGGGTACCATACATTCTACGATAGGGATGAGGGGGGACCATGCATACCTGGATTGGGGGTGAGGAGACCATGCATACCAGGATTGGGGGCTGAGGGTACCATGCATGCCAGGATTGGGGGTGAGGGACCATGCATACCAGGATTGGGGGTGAGGGGACCATGCATTCCAAGATTAGGGGGTGATGGAACCATGCATACCAGGATAGGGGGGTGAGAGAACCATGCATACCAGGATAGGGGGGAGAGGGGACCACGCATACCAGATAGGGGGGTGAGGGGACCATGCATATCAGGATTGGGGGTGAGGGGATCATGTGATCAGGATTGGGGTGAGGAGACCATGCATACCAGGATGGGGGGTGAGAGGACCATGCATACCAGTATTGGGGGGTGAGGAGGCCATGCATACCAGGAATGGGGATGAGGGTAACATGCATACCAGGATAGGTGGGTGAGGGGTACCATGCATACCAGGATTGGGGGTGAGGGGATCATGCATCCAGAATGGGAGGTAAGGGGCCATTGAACCAGGATTGGGGGATGAGGGGAACATGCATACCAGGATTGGGGTGAGGGGTACCATACATACACGATATGGATAGGGGGGACATGCATACCAGCATTGGGGGGGTGAGGGGACCATGCATACCAGGATTGGGGGGAGGGGACCATGCACAGCAGGATTGGGGGGTAAGAGGACCATGCATATCAGGATTGGGGCGTGAGAGGACCATGCATATCAGGATTGGGGGGTGAGACGACCATGCACATCAGGATTGGGGGGTAAGAGTACCATCACATCAGGTTGGAGGGTGAGGGGACCATGCACATCAGGATTGGGGGGTGAGGGGACCATGCACATCAGGATGGGGAGTGAGGGGACCATGCACATCAGATTGGGGGGTGAGGGGACCATACACATCAGGATTGTGGGGTGAGAGGACCATGCACATCCATGATTGGGGGGTGAGGGGACCATGCATATCAGGATTGAGGGTGAGGGGACCATGCACATCAGGATTGGGGGGTGAGGGGACCATGCACATCAGGATTGGGGATGAGGGGACCATGCATATCAGAATTGGGGAGGTGAGGGGACCATGCACATCGGGATTGGGGGGTGAGAGGACCATGCACATCAGGATTGGGGGGTGAGGGGACCATGCATATCAGGATCGGGGGGTGAGGGTACCATGCACATCAGGATTGGGGAATGAGCTGACCATGCAAATCAGGATTGGGGGTGAGGGGACCATGCACATCAGGATTGGGGGGTGAGGGGACCATGCACAGCAGGATTGGGGGGTAAGAGGACCATGCATATCAGGATTGGGGCGTGAGAGGACCATGCATATCAGGATTGGGGGGTGAGACGACCATGCACATCAGGATTGGGGGGTAAGAGTACCATTCACATCAGGGTTGGAGGGTGAGGAGACCATGCACATCAGGATTGGGGGGTGAGGGGACCATGCACATCAGGATTGGGGGAGTGAGGGGACCATGCACATCAGGATTGGGGGGGTGAACTGACCATGCATATCAGGATTGGGGGTGAGGGGACCATGCACATCAGGATTGGGGGGGTGAGGGGACCATGCACATCAGGATTGGGGATGAGGGGACCATGCATATCAGGATTGGGGAGGTGAGGGGACCATGCACATCGGGATTGGGGGGTGAGAGGACCATGCACATCAGAATTGGGAGGTAAGGGGTGCCATGCATACCAGGATTTGGGGGTGAGGGGTATCATACATCCTACGATAGGGATAAGGGGACTATGCATACCAGAATTGGGGGAGAGGGGACCATGCATACCAGGATTGGGGGCTGAGGGGACCATGCATGCCAGGATTGGGGGGTGAGGGGACCATGCATACCAGGATTGGGGCGTGAGGGGACCATGCATTCGAAGATTGGGGTGTGAGGGAACCATGCATACCAGGATAGGGGGGTGAGAGAACCATGCATACCAGGATAGGGGGAGAGGGGACCATGCATACCAGGATTTGTGGGTGAGGGGTACCATACATCCTATGATAGGGATAAGGGGACCATGCATATCAGGATTGGGGGCTGAGGGGGTACCATACATTCTACGATAGGGATGAGGGGGGACCATGCATACCAGGATTGGGGGTGAGGAGACCATGCATACCAGGATTGGGGGCTGAGGGTACCATGCATGCCAGGATTGGGGGGTGAGGAGACCATGCATACCAGGATTGGGGGGGTGAGGGGACCATGCATTCCAAGATTAGGGGGTGAGGGAACCATGCATACCAGGATAGGGGGGTGAGAGAACCATGCATACCAGGATAGGGGGAGAGGGGACCATGCATACCAGGATAGGGGGTGAGGGGACCATGTATATCAGGATTGGGGGTGAGGGGATCATGTGTATCAGGATTGGCGTGAGGAGACCATGCATACCAGGATGGGGGGTGAGAGGACCATGCATACCAGTATTGGGGGGTGAGGGGGCCATGCATACCAGGAATGGGGGATGAGGGGTAACATGCATACCAGGATAGGTGGGTGAGGGGTACCATGCATACCAGGATTGGGGGTGAGGGGATCATGCATACCAGAATGGGAGGTAAGGGTTGCCATGTATACCAGGATTGGGGATGAGGGGAACATGCATACCAGGATTGGTGGTGAGGGGGTACCATACATATTACGATATGGATGAGGGGGGACAATGCATACCAGCATTGGGGGGGTGAGGGGACCATGCATACCAGGATTGGGGGGTGAGGGGACCATGCATTCCAGGATTGGGGGGAGGGGACCATGCATTCAAAGATAGGGAGGGTGAGAGAACCATGCATACCAGGATAGGGGGGTGAGGGGACCATGCATATCAGGATTGGGGGTGAGGGGACCATGCATATCAGGAAGGGGGCGAGGGGACCATGCATACCAGGATGGGGGTGAGAGGACCATGCATACCAGGATTGGGGGGTGAGGGGGCCATTCATACCAGGATTGGGGGATGAGGGGTAACATGCATACCAGGATAGAGGAGTCACATGCATACCAGGATTGGGGGGTAAGGGGACAAGCCTACCAGAATTGGGAGGTAAGTGGTGCCATGTATACCAGGATTGGGGATGAGGGGATCATGCATACCAGGATTGGGGGTGTGAAGAGTACCATACAGCCTAAAATAGGGATGAGGGGGACCATGCATACCAGAATTGGGGGTGTGGGGACCATTCATACCAGAATTGGGGGGTGAGGGGACCATGCATTCCTGGATTGGGGGGTGAGGGGACCATGCATACTAGGATTGGGGGGTGAGGGGACCATGCATACCGGGATTGGGGTGAGGGGACAATGCATACCAGGATTGGGGGGTGAGGGGGACCATGCATACCAGGATTGGGGGGTGAGGGGGACCATGCATAACGGGATTGGGGGTGAGGGAACCATGAATACCAGGATATGGATGAGCAGGTACCATGCATACCAGGATAGGGATGAGGGGGTACCATGCATACCAGGATTGGGGGATGAGGGGACCATGCATACCAGGATGAGGAATGGGGTGCCATGCATACCAGATTTGGGTGGGGGTGAGGGGACCATACATACCAGGATAGGGATGAGGGGTGCCATGCATACCAGGATAGGAGAGGGGCAGCACATACCTGGATGGGAGACCATATATCTATAAAAATGCTTGCCACCCGGGCGTAGAACGGGGTTCATTGCTAGTAATGTATATTGGGGGCTGTAGTAAATACCATACTGTATGGAATGCTGTGATGTCAATCTTATTGTGTGGGGTGCTGTGGGGCATCATACTTTGTGTAAGGTTTGTGGGGTCATCATACAGTCCCTGACAGAAGTTATGTCGCTTTTCCATGTTATATAAATCAAAGCTTATAACCTGACGTTAAACTCATCCATTGGTTTTATAAATTACTCTTTTGAAAGCTGAAACCCTCCCAAATTGGGTTTATGTTAAGAAAATAAATTGGCATCAATGCTGAAATATTGATCATTTAATGAACATAGAATGGTCAGATTTTGGCAAGACAAAAGTTTTGTCGCCCACAGAAAGTAATGTGATATTCAAACAAATAATTATCTTAAAATACAAATATATGTTGCATAACATTGGTGAATGAAGTTGTGGTGCTATTAGAGTCATAATTAATATTTTGTGTGACTTCCATGAGCTTGAAGGACTGCATCCATGCGGTTTAACAATGATTCATACAATTTATTAATGAAGTCATCAGGAATAGCAAAGAATGCAGTCTTACATGCCTCCCAGAGTTCATCTAGATTCCTTGGTTTTGTCTTCCAAGCTTCCTCTTTCATCCTACCCAAACATGCTCAATGATGTTCATGTCTGGTGACTGGGCTGGCCAGTCATTGAGCACCTTGATCTTTTTTGCCTGGAGGAACTCTGTTCTAGAGATGGATGTATGTGATGGATGTTAGGGCTGGCGGAACGCACAAAATAAATATAAATAATAAATGCGTTCGCAGCCCGGGGTCCACCGTGCAGGCAGAGCCTGCTGCTAGTAGGATTGCGGAATGGCGAACTCTGTTACTTCACAGAGTCGCAGACATAGATGCTGTAGCACTATATGGCAGTATAAGCGAACTCTGTTACGACACAGAGTCGACAAGGTAGAAACGCAGAGGTATGGACTGTGTCCTGTTAACTCCACAGGTATGCACAGACAACTGCTGTGCGGACAGCAGTCCGTAGCAAAGCAATCAGCAACGCAATCAGTCTCTTCACCAGAGAAGCCGGTATTCTAGGGGCTTATTTCAGCCGAGCCCTAAACACGTGCATACAATCTCCTCACCGGAGGTGCCGATATTCTAGGGGCTTATTTCAGCCGAGCCCTAACACATGCGTGCAAGATCACCCTGGCGCAAAGCACATAATGTGATTGATACTAGCGCATGGCGGCACGACCATGCCACCCTTTTATAGTAGCAACTACAGGACCTGCCAGATAAGGACCAATAGGAAACTGCTCCAGAACACAAGTGGTTTCAGGACCTTCCTGGCGGACCAATAGGAGCTGCTGCAGTACCTGAGCATGTGACCCTGATCTCCAATGAGAGATCTTACTCCGGGCATGCTCAGAAGGGGAAAGCAAGGACTTTGTCCCAAAGACGTCTGCTCACCGCTAACCAGTACTGGCTACAATAGCAGAGCCTGGAGGAGCAGCAGTAATCCTCTGCACAATGTTAGACTGGGCGAGATGCTGGGACCGACATCTAAGCTGAGCAGAGTCCACTGCGGTCGGAGACGGATGGGAGACCGCAGCAGGGACGGCTCGAGATTCCCCTTGAGCAGAAGCGGGAACTCGACCCCTAACAATGGAGCACCATCCTGCTGCAGAATGTGACCCCTTTTATGATTTGGAATGTAAGAGGTAGCTAATACTTCTTGATATTTTAGGCTATTGATATTGTCTTCCACCTTTCAAATGTTTCGCACACCCATACTGAATTTAACCCCAGACCATGATCTTTCCACCACCAAATTTAACTGTTTTCTGGGTGTATTTTGGATTCATATGGGCTACAGTAGGTCTCCTGCAGTATTTGCAGCGGCTGTGGTGTAATTCTACTGAAGATTCATCAGAGAAATCCACCTTCTGCCACTTTTCCAGGGTCCATCTGTTTAGCAGGCTGTGGGACTTTGCAAATGCCACATGGTTTTTTATTTGTCTTTTGTTTAGTGCTGGCTTTTGGGCACTGAATCGACCATGGAGGCCATTTTAAGACAGAATCCTACAAACTGTTCTAGTAGACACAGGGACTTGAGGTGACCAGGCCTGTTGGAGCTCTGCTGCAGTGGAAGAGGGGCTTGCTTTGGATTTTCTAACAAACAAACGTTCCTCCTGAGCAGTTGTCGTGCGGGGTCTGCCGGACCTGGGCTTGTCAAACCCATTTCCAGTCTCTTCAAATCTTTTTTTAATTCTTTGTACTTGACGCTGAGACACACCAAAGGTGCCAGCCACATCTGCAGTGGATCTGGTCTTCAGCCTTTTGATAATCAAGGATTTGGTCGCAGGGTGGATTTTTGGCATGTTGTCAGAGCTCAAGTTGCAGTTCAAGTGAAGGTCTGGGGTGCTGGGTTTCTTTTTATACACACCCACTAATTAACCGATCATTTACTGAGCACTGGTGAGGATGTAAACTAGGATTGGGTGCATTATATGACCAGGTGACAAAACTTTTGTCTTGCCAAAACCTGACCATTCTGTGTTCATTAAATGATCAATATTTCAGCATTGATGCCAATTTATTTTCTTAACCTAAACCAAATTTGGGAGGGTTTCAGCTTTCAAAAGAGTAATTTATAAAACCAATGGATGAATTTAACGTCAGGTTATAAGCTTTGATTTACATAACATGGATAAGCAACATAACTTCTGTCAGGGACTGTACTTTGTGAGGGCATAATACTCTACAGGAGTCCTGAAAGGGATATCATAATGAGTGAGACAACTTAGGGCTTCTGTAGGGGCAAAATAACTGTCTAATTGCTGAAATACATTTCCTTTTCCGTTCCTTAAAAAGTTGGGAGTTACGCTCTACTTTGACTGTGACGTGATAGGACTTTTTCTATGGGGCCTGCTATTTCTATGTACACCCCTGCTCAGGAGCATTATTACAATAAAGAGGCACTGAGGATAATTATTTTAAGGAGGCACAATGGGGGGATTGTTAGCATTTAGGAAAGCAAGTAGTCATTATTATTATTATTATTATTATTATTATTAATATAAGAAAGCACAGGATATTTTTATTATTATAAGAAGGTACAGGGTCATTATTATGAGCAGTCAAGTTGGAGCATTATTAAAGGAGGCACAGGGGAATTATTATAAGGCACCACAAGTTGTGGTTTGTGTAGAGGGTGTAGAATGTGAAGAGGTTCCTGGAAAATCGGTAAAGTGAAGATGTCTGTGTGTTACGTTTTGCAGGGACGAGTTATGGATGGAAGAAAAGGTCTGGACCGAATGCAAAAGAAAAAGGAAAATGAATGATAACAATCATCGAGACGTCACTGGGGAGAATCTGCACAATATACACATATATGGTCTGCAGAGCACTGGGGTAGAACTGATATCATTATATGGTCACTGTATGGCAGTAATATCAGTCTTAGTACAGTGTTTGGTTTAAGTACTGTCCAAGCTTGAGGTTAAAGTCTGCAGTAACTCTATGTGACTGTGTGACCATATCAGACTGCGGACTATGAATCCTTACAGATCTCGCGCGCTGTGAGGATCCTCAGTGGCGTAACTTGAACAACATGGTCCCTAAAGTAAAGCTCAAATGGAGCCCCCAATTATTGCAAATCTTTTTATATAGGCCAAAAGGGACTTTTGAGGCTCCCAGTTGCGATTGCAACCCTCGCACCTACAGTAGTTATGCCACTGATCATGGGACCGCAAGTAAGAGATTATTATTATTATTATTAATATTTATTTCTATAGCACCATTGATTCCATGGTGCTGTACATGAGAAGGGGTTACATACAAATTACAGGTATCACTTACAGTAAACAAACTAACAATGACAGACTGATACAGAGGGGAGAGGACCCTGCCCTTTCGGGCTTACATTCTACAGGATTGTGAGGCAGGAGACAGTAGGTCGGGGGGTTGCAGCAGTTCCGGTGTTGGTTGAGGCAATAACTCCGGTAGTGGTGAGGAGGCAGCAGGGTCATTGCAGGCTGTAGGCTTTCCTGAAGAGATGGGTTTTCAGGTTCCGTCTGAAGGATCTGAATGAGTTTGATAGTCGGATGTGTTGGGGCAAAGAATTCCAGAGGATGGGGGATATTCGGGAGAAGTCTTGGAGGCGGTTGGGTGAGGAGCGAATAAGTGTGGAGGAGAGAAGGATGTCTTGGGAGGATCGGAGATTACGTGAGGGAAGATATCGGGAGATTAGTTCAGAGATATATGGAGGAGACAGATTATAGATGGCCTTGTAGGTCAGTATTAGTAATTTGAACTGGATACGCTGAGGGAATGGGAGCCAGTGAAGAGATTTGCAGAGGGGAGAAGCGGAGGAGTAGCGAGGAGAGAGGTGAATTAGTCGTGCAGCAGAGTTAAGGATGGACTGGAGAGGTGCGAGGGTGTTAGCAGGGAGGCCAGAGAAAAGGGTGTTGCAGTAGTCGAGGCGGGAGATGATGAGGGCGTGCACAATCATTTTAGTAGATTGAGGGTTGAGGAAAGGACGGATTCTTGAAATATTTTTGAGCTGAAGGCGACAGGAGGTAGAAAGAGCTTGGATGTGCGGTTTGAAGGACAGGGCAGAGTCAAGGGTTACTCCGAGGCAGCGGACTTCTGGTACGGGGGAAAGCGTGATGTCGTTAATTGTGGTAGATAGGTCAGGTAAGGAAGATCTGTGGGATGGGGGAAAGATTATGAGTTCAGATTTGTCCACATTGAGTTTGAGGAAGCGGGAGGAGAAGAAGGAGGATATGGCTGATAGACACTCCGGGATTCTGGATAGCAGAGAAGTGATGTCTGGGCCAGAGAGGTAGATCTGAGTGTCATCAGCGTAAAGGTGGTACTGGAATCCGTGGGACTTTATGAGTTGCCCAGGCCAAGTGTATAGATTGAGAAGAGTAGGGGTCCTAGAACAGAGCCTTGGGGAACTCCAACAGAGAGAGGGTGGGACGAGGAGGTAGTGTGGGAGTGGGAGACGCTGAATGTGCGGTTGGAAAGGTATGAGGAGATCCAAGATAGGGCGAGGTCTTTGACGCCAAAGGAGGAAAGAATCTGTAGTAGAAGGCAGTGGTCAACTGTGTCAAAAGCAGAGGACAGGTCAAGAAGCAGGAGTATAGAGTATTGTCCGTTTGCTTTGGCTGTAAGTAGGTCATTAGTAATTTTGGTCAGGGCTGTCTCAGTGGAGTGATGGGGGCGGAAACCAGATTGTAGAGTGTCAGAGAGATTTGCATACATGCAGTCACATGCTGACTACATGTGCACGGCCTCGCTCAATACCAGTGAAATTAGCAAAGCCGAGTACATTTAGTGTGGCAGGAGGTGTGAAAATCGCATTCTTGTGGTCACATGATGGCTGCTTCCAATGCCAAAAACGGAGAATCCTAACAGTATGCGCTTTGAGGATCAAAAGTCAGAAGTTACATAGAGTTTAATATCAACCCCTTTAACAATCAGTATTGTGTAGTATTAACACTGTACAGTGGGTACGGAAAGAGTTCAGACCCTTTTACATTTTTCACTCTTTGTTTCATTGCAGCCATTTGGTAAATTCAAAAGTTCATTTTTTTCCTCATTAATGTACACTCTGCACTCCATCTTGACTGAAATATCACATGGTCATAAGTATTCAGACCCTTTGCTCAGACACTCATATTCAAGTCACATGCTGTCCATTTCCTTGTGATCCTCCTTGAGATGGTTCTAATCCTTCATTGGAGTCCAGCTGTGTTTAATAAAACTGATAGGACTTGATTTGTAAAGGCACACACCTGTCTATATAAGACCTCACAGCTCACAGTGCATGTCAGACCAAATGAGAATCATGAGGTCAAAGGAACTGGCCAAGGAGAACAGAGACAGAATTGTGGCAAGACACACATCTAGCCAAGGTTACAAAAGAATTTCTGCAGTACTCAAGGTTCCTAAGAGCACAGTGGCCTCCATAATCCTTAAATGGAAGAAGTTTGAGACCACCAGAAGTCTTCCTAGACCTGGCCATCCAGCCAATCTGAGCAATCGTGGGAGAAGTACCTTGGTGAGAGAGGTAAAGAAGAACCCAAGATCACTGTGGCTGAGCTCCACAGATGAAGTAGGGAGATGGGAGAAAGTTCCACAAAGTCAACTGTTATGAATGTGCTAGAGATGGTTTCTGAGCAGAGGCTCCCTCTGGTGGTTACAGACAGTACTGAGCCTTTCAGCGAGGAATGGCAATCTGGGATCACTGACTGGTCTGATATAAGGGAGG